>JASDQU010738489.1:25813-55270 GCA_032191745.1 Picea mariana | reverse complement strand
TAAAGAAAAGAATTACAAAATAAGAAAGTGTCAGGTCGGCCCTAATGTTAAAAGGAAGTGACATAAATGGTATAAATAAACATCATTATACATTCATTTGATACATGTCGAATTTCAGAGAGAAGAAGAAGTAAAAGAAGGCCGGATTTCAAGGGAGGATGAAGTCTTTTGGTGAAGTGTTCTAAGTATCAACAGAAGCTACCTAAGAGGAGGCATACTAAGGTAAGAAGGAAAACCAACAATAAATTACAACTGACTTTAAGGATTTTCATTAGTAAAGGAAGTGGACAAGAACACCATAAAATTTGGAAGCCTGGAGAATTGAAGACAGCAATGATTGAACAACATAATACAAGGATGGGTGTACAACTACATCATAAAGTGTGGGATCTAGGAAGACTTCAGCTAATGGAATTCGTGATCAAGATATCATGAACATTTTGTGTTCCTTGGGAGTCTGATGAAGGAGAATACTACCTCCCAAACCAAGCACATTTTGTTATACCTAGGGGTCTTGAAATTATATGAATTTAATTGTTTAATTGTTAAAAATTCCTATGTTTGAAGGAATTCTAGAAATCTTGTATAAGTTGAATATGTAATTGGTTTGTTCTTCAAAGTTTGGTTGATATTTAGGTCTCATGAGGATTTTGAGGATCTAGAGATATCATATGGGTTTTTATGAGGATTTTTTGGATCTAAGTATCCTAGAGGTTAATTTATGGAGTATTGTTAAGATCCGAACCACTTATGGTTTCATAGCATTTTGTAATTAAATTGTAAGTTTTCAATCATAATAGAGGTGGCCAATTGAATGGAGAATTTGGCCAAGAGTGTGAGAGTGTAAAAGGCCATCAAAAGGGAGAGAGAGAGTCCTTATGTAAAACCCTATGTATAGTATGTGTATAGTCAAGTAGTGGAGAGAAATCTATTTTGAGTGTTATATGGAATTGTTTGTTGGGAAAACTTTGTATATAGTTGCATCTCATTAAATATATGTAGATTGAATGTTATAGGTATTAATGTTGTATACAGGTATCATTGAAATGTATGAAAAGGACCTCGACATATTATTGATCACGACGGGATCAACAATGATCATTCAAATCATAGTAAGATCAATGCTTTAAAATTGATAACAAGCAAGTGGAGGATGAATTATGTGAGATTATGAAGAACCTAGTTAAAACACTTTCGTAGGTGTCGATAAATAGGTATCATTAGATCACATAAAATAATTGATTATGACCATCGATTATTATGCATAGAATTTCCATTCCTACATTAAGAATGAATGGTTGAGATTACATCTCAAATCTAGATCTAGCTCGATCAATGGTCGAGAACAACCCTTAACTCGAAGTTTGTGAATCAGAGAGAGTTAGATCGTGGAAAATTAAGAAGTATAACCGATGGTGTGGATCGATAGAAGAATATTATCGATGACCAAGAGTGGCCTTGAGTTTGGAGTCCGAAGAACAATGGTAAAGACTTCCATAGTTTTCATTTTGTATTCCAAGTCTACAGGATACTCCGACGAGGAGTTCCAATTGAAGGTGTAGATCAATTGAGGGGATACAAAGATCCATTGTCAAGAAGAAGACATATGAAAATATTCTATTGGGAACCAACATTAGGAGTTTTCACACATCATAGGATGAAGGAAGTGCGACCAATGGTCTAGATGAATTCAGAGTAATATGGATCAACGCGATGGGAGCGACACATGGTGGAATCTTAGTGGTTGTCAAAGTTAAGCCTTCAGAGTTAAAAAAATACTCCAACGAAAAGAAATCCAACGAATGACACATATTAGACAGAGGGTAAAGAGATCAACGGTTGACATCCATTTGAAGTGATCCATATTGAGGCTGGGAAGATGAGGCATGGTGGATCCCTATTGAGTGTTGGAGTGGATTCATCAGAGTCTAACAACTAAAATAACTGTGATAGAGGAACATCGATCAATGGCTTAGATATATTCAAATTCCAATATATCAACGACTACCAGGGTGACATGTGGAAGCTGACATAGACTAGGTTAGACACGCATCAACGAATGAGGTATGGACATGTGGTAGTTAGATCCACAAGTAACCAAGTGACACATGGCATCCATGTGTGAGCCCTTTGTTGAAGATTTGAAAAAATGGAAGTAGAGGTTGGAGATCTATGACTGTAGATCTGGACAGATCAAGGGTAAAGGTTTCATAACTATCAGATTCTGATGGGAAATAGGTGAACTGCTGGAGTTGGACTTTTGGGGTGTTACAACCATTAGGGTTCCGAAAGGGAGATTCCAAGACTCATATCATACCATCGATTAAAATAATAGATTGATGCTTTAGTTTAAAAGGTACACCATAAGCTACATGAGGATTAGAAAAAGGGTACTGTGCACTGGTGGTTTTGTGGATCCCACCAAGGGACATGTGGCGACATTTGGAGTTACATTGGTACACACAGCCATGGTTTTGAAACCACCCCTCAACCTTTCGCTATACAAAGGAGAATACCACTTTACAAAAGTGGTAAAACGCAAAGGTAAGCGCTCTTCGGATTAGATCTTGATCATAGAACATGGGCATATAAAGAATGAGGGATAGGATAAAGTGTTGCACTTGAGGTGCTTAAGTGTATATCTTGAGGAAATAGCACTCAGTCATGAAAGGAAGTATGAGCCCAGGTTTTAAACATTTAAATATATAAGCATGTGGTTTAAACATTTGTTCATAAGGGAATACGCGTCTAGTTATGAGCGCTAATGTTCGAGTGTGTGAGAAGAGTATTGTAGAACTCTATTAAATGAGTTTTAGGCCCACAAGTTAGTATTTGCAGCATCTCGATCTGAGATGAGAAGAATTTCGATTTTGAAAATTCTGAAATTGTGAGTTTCAGGGATGATTTTAAGGATGGAAATTTATATTAAAATGTAGAAACATGGGCTAATCTGACTAGTCCCTAATATGCAAAATGTAAAATGTTTGGCGATAGTTTTGTAAAAATATTCAAATTTCTAAGGATTTTATATAGTTTCTATAAAATTTTGGCGATTTTTAAGGTAAAATAATTTTATTCCATGGAATTTGGGTGAATTTTTTTAGAAAAAATGGAAATTGACAGACTTTTTTAGAGAAAAAACATGGAAAATTAGCCCATTTGCGAAATTTATCCCCTAAAATCATCTATGGTGAGTTTTAAGGTTAGGAGGTCATCATTTTTGGTATCAAAGTGGGTTAAATTCTCTTTGGAACTTTGTAAGTGATACAAAGAAAAGGATAAGTTTAGAAAAAGAACTTAAATATTGTAGATAAGAAGAAAAAGGAATTGGATATGTAATTCCTTAAATGATTACTGCATATAGGAGTCATTCCAACTAGGAAGAAGAAAGGATGTTGAGGAGACAAGATATTAGCATAGATCTTGAAGGTATTGTTTGATGTTTTTATGATAAATATGGTAAAGATATAATCTATGAATGCAGGTAGCAACAGAAGAATTGGTATCAACCAACAGCCAATATATGTGTGACAGAGAGAAATAAAATCTCTCAAGCAGAGAATTTGTGGCAGAACCTTGCAGCAACAGATGTTGTAATTACATCCAGCTGGAGATTGGAAGTGAGGAGAATAAGAGGAGTTCTCTAGAGAAAGTGAGAAAGAGTGAAGATCTAGAGGAGAAGAGGGATTCTCAAAAGATTCCAAGTGGAGAGAACCAGTGGATACCAAGAGGTCAAGGTCAGGTGAGAATCTTGAGCTGGTATTAGGTATAAAAGGATGAGACTTTCTACAGGAAGGCTTGATGCAGCTCACTATGGACTAGGATAATTTCACAATATTAGAGGTGAAAATGAATATTGATGGTCATTATGAAGGTTCTGAAAGAATCCACGATAGAGGAAGGAAGATTCCAAGGAAAAAGTCAGAAAGAGGATAATTCAAGAGGAGCTTGACAAGGATTGGATGAGTTAAGAGTAAAACTCAGTTACTTGAGACAGATGATACAAAATAAGATAGAAGAGAACCAGAGAAAAGGATGGAATCTAAGGAAGAGATTCAAGTGGCCTGTGATGAAATTCTTTGCAAGAAATCTAAGGAGAAGCTTGAGGAGCTTGAGGCACATGTTTAGTGTTTTTCTAATGAAGGAGAAACTTAGAGGAGTTGAGTTCAGACAAAGGTGACTTGCAAAGGAAGGAGTTCACTTATGTGAACCAGAGCAAGGATTATTCCTTGATGAGGATGATGAGGAAGTAGAGAGACCTATTGAGAGTCTCATGGGATATGTGGAGAGCTCACATCAGGATGAGGATATGCTGATAGAAATATCAATTTAGGCTAGAGAGCCTTATGTTTTTAATATGAAAATTTGTGCATGATTGGAGGTTTTACAGATGATGAAGAGGGACGGTTATTTGAAGTTGTCATAAATATGGAGGAAGATGAAGGAGGAAATAACTAAATTTGTGTTCTAAAGGAAGATGGAGAAACATCATCTCATGAAGGAATAATTATAGAGGATACAAACCATGAGAAGAATATGGAAATATTAGAATATTGGCAGACAATGGATATAGGTGATGAATATTGCACGGAATTTACAAATGAAGTCCAAGTTAATTTTTCTAATTTATGTGATGAATTGGAAATATTGGGGAAGAAGAGAGTTGTTCAAAAGGTGAATATTCAATATGAAAAGTTAGAGTTGAATGAGATTCCTATAACTTTTATGCAAGGAGAGGATATGTTGTATCCATTCAGTAGAAACAACAAATTTGATCAAGTTTGCAGCAACATGTACCATTCAGAAGACACACTAAACATAGAGATTGATGAGATATGGATGTTGATGATGAAGGTACCTAAGATGAGGCATACTAAGATAAGAAGGATATCCAACAACAAATTAAAGCTAACGATAAGGGTTTTCATCAACAAAGAAAGTGGAAAAAAACAACATAAAATTTCGAAGCCTCGAGAATTGAAGACAACAATGATTGAAGAGTAGAATACAAGGATGGGTGTACAACTATATCATAAAGTGTGGGATCCAGGAATACTTTAGCTAATGGAATTCATGATCAGGATATCATGAACATTTTTTGTTCCTTGGGAGTCTGATGTAGGAGAATCCTGCCTCCAAAACCAAGCACATTTTTTTAGACCTAGGGATCTTGAAAATATATGAATTTAATTGTTTAATTTTTAAAAATTCCTATGTTTGAAGGAATTATAGAAAGATTGTAGAAGTTGAATATGTAATTGGTTTGTTCTCAAAATTTTGGTTGAGATTTAAGTCTCATGAGTATTTTGAGGATCTAGAGATATCCTAGGGGGTTTTATAAGGATTTTTTGGATCTAAGTATCCTAGAGGTTAATTTAGGGAGGATTGTTAAGATATGAACCAATTATGGTTTTAGAGCATTTTGTAATTAAATTGTAAGCTTTCGAGCATGATAGAGGTGATCAATTGAATGGATAATCTAGACAAGAGTGTGAGAGTGTAAAAGTCCATCAAAATGGAGAGAGGTCTTATGTAAAACCATGTGTATAGTATGAGTATAATCAAGTAATGGAGAGAACTCTATTTTGAGTGTTATATGGAATTGTTTGTTGGGAAAATTATGTATATGGTTGCGCCTGATTAAATCTCTGCAGATTGAATGTTACATGAATTATCATTGTATGCAGATACCTGTGGAATGTGTGCACAAAGGACCAAGATAGATCATTGATCATGACATGATCAACAATGATAATCAAATCGTAGTAAGATTGATGATTTAAAATGATAACAAGCTAGTGGAGGATGAATTATGCGAGATCATGAAGAATAGAGTTAAAATCCTTTCACATGTGTCAAGAAACAGGTATTGTTAGATCAATTCAAATAATTGACTATGACCATTGATTAGTATGCCAAAAATTTCCATTCCTATGTTAATAATGAATGGTTGATATTAGATCTCAGATCTAGATCTAGCCCTATCAACAGTCGAGAACAACCCTTAATTCATAGTTCGTGAATCGAAGAGAGTTAGATGGTGTATATTGGAGGAAGAATATGATTGATGGATATGAGTGGCATTAAGTTCAGAGTCTGAATCATAGTGGTAAAGGATTTTGGAGTTTTCATTTCAGATTCCAAGTCTGCGGGATACTTGGACAAGGAGTTTTGATCAACGACATAGATCGATCAAGTGGATACATAGATCCATGGTCCAGAAGAAAACATGTGGGATTATTCTATTAGGCACCAACATTCGTAGTGGTTGCACATTGGAGGAAGAAGGAAATGTGACCAACGGTCCAGATGAAGCAGAGTAATATGGATCAGCGCGACGAGAGTGACACATAGTGGAATATTAGTGTTTTTCATAGTCAATCCTTCATATTTAAAAGAATGCTCCAATGAAAATAATTCCGATGAATGGTGTATATTAGATGGAGGATAAGATATCAATGAATGAGATCCATTCAGAGTGATCCTGATCGATTCCAGGAAGATGATGCGTGGAATCTCCCTATTGAGTGTCAAAGTGGAGTCATCGAAGTCCAACAACTGAAATAAATCCCATAGAGGAACACCGATCAATGGCTCAGATCTATTGGCATCTGGCAGAGACCATGAGAGATGTGCATCAACGAATGTGGTATGGACACATGGAAGTTGGACCCATGAGTAAGAAATTAATACGTGGAATCCATGTGTGAGCCCTTTGTCGAATACTTGGCACAGTGGAAGAAGGTTTTGGATATCCATGATCATAGATCTGGACATATCAACAGTGGACTAGGTTGCATAGATATCAGAGTTCAAAGAGAAGGCGATGAACTGTCGAAGTAGGATTTTTAGGGTGTTGTGGCCATTAGGAGTATGAAAGGGAGAGTTTGAGACTCAGATCAAGCTGTCGATTAAAAGGAGAGTTTGAAGCTTTAGATTAAAAAGCACACCATAAGCTACATGAGGATTAGAACAAGGGTATTGTGCACTGGTATTTTTTTGGATCCCACCAAGGGATGTGCGAGGATGTTTGGAGTTATAGTGTTACCCACATATGTGTTTTTTAAACCACCCATCAACCTTCCACTATAAAAAGGAGAATACCACTTTACAAAAGAGGTAAACCTCCAAGGTAAGCGCTATTTGGATTAACGCTTGATCATAGAACATGGTCATATAGAGAATGGGGGATAGGAGAAAGTGTTGTAGTTGATGTGCTTAAGTGTATAGCCTTAGGACATAGCACTCGGTTACGAAAGGAAGTAAGAGCCCAGGTTTTAAGCATTTAAATAGATAATCCTATGGTTTCAACATTTGGTCATAAGGGAAGAAGCTCCTAGTTCTGAGCGTTAAATTTCGGGTGTGTGAGTAAAGTATTGTAGAACTCTGTTAAATGAGTTTTGGTCTCGTGAGTTTGTATTTTCCTCAGCTTGATCTGAGCTGAGAAAAATTTCTATTTTGATAATTCTACAATTGTGGGTTTTAAGGCTGAGAGGTCATCACTATGGTAAAGGGTACTTTGATTGAAGGCCTTTATCTCATCAAGCAAGTTCAGTCTAGATCCTTCCATATGAATGACTCCAAAGGATAGATATTTTGGGCTAAGTTCCTTCTGATTCTCAAAACTTAGTCTCTTTGTCGACTGAAGGAAAAACTAATCGTTTCCTCTCATCCATAATCACCTTGTTGTGTGACACAACATCAATCCAACCTTTAGGTCCTCTACCATTCATCTCGAATGGATTTTGTCTAGAAAATGCAGCTATGCATTAGGATAATTTATAGGGTGTCCTATTTCTACTACATATGAACCATAAATAAAAGGAAGAAACATTCCTCTCCTTTGTGAGAACAAGTTGTTATTGGATAAATCGGTGAATGCGGACATAAACTGATCTCCCTATATCCACCTGGATCTAGAACAAAACAAGACAAGACATGATGCCTTCCCTAAGCTTTAATCATTGAGTTTACTATCAAATAAGAGATGAATGACATAACTTTGAATATCTCTTCCTTATATCTTTGTTGTCCCTGCTCCGCTTCGTTGCTCTTGTGATATCAGATTTGCAATGAAACACAAACCAACCAAAGTGAAAGAAAAAATAGTATATTCAATGAAAACTTACACATGTGATCAAGGAGTCATGTAATAAAATGAGAATGATTTTATGGGAAAGAAACATACCACTGTATTATATTAAGTGAAAGTAGAAGATACAACCAAACAACCTTAATGTTGCAAGCTTCCCTTTCGGTGGCCCTTTTCTCCAACACACACACTTGCTCCAAACTTGCATGGAAAGGATCCACAATAACTTGATAGACAGATGAACACCTCAAGCACCAATTGAGATGGAATCCCTCTCACAATTCTCAGCCTATTCCTTCATAAATTCCTTAATTGATCTTTCTTTCTCTTGCTTAACATTTTCCATGAGAAATCCATCATTATATAGGAGAAAGAGAGATGGTTAAAGAGATTAGGATGATCCCACCAAATTCAAGAAGAGAATAGGATCCCAACCATATGGATGCCACCTCATATTATAGAAGATCCCTTTTATAAATTTCGTGAACTTCGACCTTTTCTCAGTCTTCCAACATCGCTGCAACCTGGCTATAATGCGGCCTGCGGAAACGTCGCAAGCAATTTCATGATAGCCTACGAAAATCAGGCATTTCTTCATTGTACCTTATGGTTGGCCTACGACGGCCTTCTAAAAACAATTTTTGTAGAAGAGGGAGCTAGTCACTTTTCTCATGAAGAAAGGTTCTTTTGGAATCCTAAACACATGTTGTAGAAACATCATTAGGGTGACTAAAATAATTTGTAACAGAATGCCCCCCAAAGTATGAGGTTGGAACTCATGATAGCTAAAATACTTTGTAGAATATGTGTGTGTGTCGGAAAAAAGGAGCGCACTAATCAGAAACCTACAAACAACCAAGCATTTGTGAAATATTATACCATTTCTGAGGTAGGAATTGCCATGCTTAGACTATAACTGATTTAAATCATAAATGTTAGTCATGGCCACCAATCATACAATGTGGATCCATGTCACCAAGATTCTACATAGCCACCAGGAATACAGTATGGATCTATGCTCATAGAAAACTCAAATTCGGACATAGCCATGAGACATACAAAGTGAATCTATGTGTCAATACAAATCATAAATACTCCATTGCAACTTGGATCAAAACAATGATATCTAGGGTCTTCAATATAGTCATCCATAAGTATGAATCTAACCATTCGATTATAGGTGCTAAAGTCGAACATGGTAGAAACCACTTGATTACTAGTCATTGATGAAAACCGTTAACAAGTGTGAGGGAAATCACCATTGATGTCAATGAATCCCAAGGTACCTTAGTACAATCCAATGAATGTGAATAAATTATATGAAGTCGAGCACTTGATGGAATCTATCAATTCAGGGGTTAATGATGTGAACCCACTATCGAAAGCGAAGAAACCTGCCATTGAGGCATGCAGGTTCTAAGGTAATAATTGATTGCTAAGTCTTATTCATGGATAATGAGTTGAATTCGACAAGAAAAGACTCATCAAAGGAGGGCCTTGATGTATCCCCCATCAATGACATGAAACAAGTAACATATTTAAGGTAGGTCAAAGTGTGAAGATGATTTAAAACTGACACAGGGAAGGTCAACATGGTAAGAATTGATAATTGTAGATGAACGACTCAATAGAAGGATTGTGCAAGGTTGGACTTCTCTTTGAACATATGAACGACATGAAAATGGTCTTGGCATCATTGACTCAGAGACGACCCAAGATATGAACTTGCAAAAGGTCAAACGAGAGACAAATGAATTTCCCAACCCGGATTCAATGATGAAGGGGGTGTCATGTTCAAGAGAGACTATTACTGCCACTAACACAAATATAGAGACAAATTTCTTTCCCAAATTTCCCCCCACCATTTCTAACGAGTACCTCTTTATTTTTATGCAAGCTTGAGGAGGATAGCATATGGTTATTGATGTAATTTCATCCTTCAAACGAGTCCCTTTGAGTATGTTTAACAAACCCTAAGAGGGAGTGGTTCGGTTCCATATAGGTATTTCGATCTTTGTTTAATGAGTCCAAAGAGAGAAAACTCGAGGGTTTTTCACATTTAGAGAGTTTGAAAAACACTTAAAGAAGACTCTCTTGGTTCCTTTTTCATAAATTAGTTTGATGAGACCGAAAAAGTGATAACCTACCGCCCATCAAACGTTTTCTTCAAATACTTTTACAAGTGTGAAAAGAACAAGGTTGCTCGGCAATCGTTTTGTTTTTACGGAGTGTGAAAAGAGATTAAAGCATACTCCATAGGTTTCTCTTTTCATGTTACAATGACGAGTATGAAAAAACGACAAAATTATAGTCGGTTTCATTCTCATTGATTTGTGAGTATGAGAATGAATGAAGACTGAGCTTGAGGTTTTTCCTGAAAAACCTAAAAAGTATTTTTACAAGCGACAAACGTAAAAATAAACCAAAAACGTATCTGTGTTGCATCGTTTAGGCTCTTAGATTATTCACCTATGAAAAATCAAAACACTTACAATGTCATTAGAACTTTAGGTTTTAAGTAAAATGAATAAAATAATATTAAATATCAATGAAAAAAGTAAAAAGTGAATAAATATAGGTGAAAAATCTTTTTTACCATTTCATTGTCATTTTACCCAAAACTTGTCCAAAAAACCCTATTCCTCCTCAAACTTCCACAGCAAACCACGGTAGGCATGGGCAACCATTCGATGAATGGATTCCACTAAAAAGGTAATCTTCTTATCCTCTCCATTTTGCATGGATTAATTTCTCTTTTTACTGGTTAAAAATGGTTTTTGAGTTAGATTTTATGAGGTTAGGTGCACACAGGGATCACCTCAAGTGGCTTATATCGAGCCCTACAGAAACCATAGGTTTCTGCAGGTAGCCTTATGGTCGTCCTGCGGAAATTCTGCACTATGTAAAAAGCTCACCTACGCCAGGCGCAACTCAAAAATTTCGCATTTATGTTTGGCCAATAAAAAATCCTAATAAAGAGAAATGAAGATGCTAACTTCTCCTTATGGCTCCAATGCAGGTTTTTTACTGTCAAAATGTTGGAGTGGAGGGAGAGAGAACATGAGGACAATGATTATTTCTCCAGGAATGACCGGGGCACAGTTAATGCCCTTCGATAGTGTGGGTTGTTGAAGTTCTCTAAGATCCAGGGCATGAGGGCCCAATTGAGGTTACTTGAGTATTTAGTCCACATGTGGGACGTGGATCAGTAGGTGTTCCATGTGGGAGCCCACATGCTCTCTTTAGATATTGAGGATATCTATTTTTTGATGGGATTATCTCGCCATGGATGTCATGTGACCTTGACAGGTAATAGAGGTGGAGGTTTATCGATGAGTGAGTATGTTCATTGGTACTGTAAAATAGGGGGCGAGAGATGAAAAGGCAAGGTTACCATTAGGGATGTCCGGGATTTACCCCTTCGGACTATCCTTTTCACTATCTCATGGATGGAAAGGAGTGCATCTCCTCATATGGCTCTCTATAGTTACTTCCAGTATGCAGTGGAGTGCATGGGTCCCTGGGTATTTAACTGGTATGATGGGGTTCTTCGGAGTATGAAGAAACAATTGACAAAGTGCAAAAAAGGTGACCTGAAACAGTTTGGTTACAGATCCATTTTAGTGTCCTTCTTCCTCGAGAGGGTTCCACACTTGTGCTTACAAGTAGATTGGGGCATGTCATCCCCACAACATCCAATAATGAAGAGGTGGTGTGACCTCATGGCTCAACATGTGATCGGCCCCATCATTAAATATAACAACATGTTCTTTGATTGGTTGAGGCCTCAACTACTGATTGTAGATGATTATGTGTATTCTAGCTTGGACTTCAGAGGTGACCCAGACTTGGTTCTTCCTGAAGGTTCTTAATGGGGTAGCTTGGGTAAGAAGCACATTTTGTTTTTATAATGTTTTTCTAAATTTTGAAAGATGAAATGCTTTTTATGTTTTTTAATCCGACGACTAATCAACGACTTTTTGACAACACAGATGTAGGACCACAACGGCCTCTAGGTACATCTCCCATCCATACACCAGGGGAGGCAATCGAGGTAGTAGGGCTGGATACCACTAATTATGAGGCAATCGAGAAGAACCTGGAGGGGTTGACAATAGATTTCCCAGATATCTCTATTGACGAGATCCCGAGATGTTACCAATGCCATACCATGGCTATATCTAGTTCTCTTAGTTGACTGATCTATAAAGTAGCAAGGGTATTCGTGTGTTATCATGAGAAGCATCCTTGATTCTATTTTGTATATGAAGGCTTGTGCTTCACATTTTTTAAATTTTGGTCTTCAGAAGAAAAAACACTTTTTGTAAAAACTTTGATCGTTATATATACATGAGGCTTCTACTGGCTTACTCGATTTATGTACAAAATGTAATTGGATTTATAAATGTCTCAAATAATTGTCTAAAACATAATTAGCTAATGCATCTATTAATGTATTTAGACATCTAGGAATGTGCTGATATTCAATGTAATCAAAATGACGTTCCAAGAGGCGAATTTGTAAATATACCCTTAATAAAGTAGAATTTCAAATAGCATAGACATTACTCAATTGTAGTACTACTAACTGTGAATCAAGTCATACAACAAGATGACAGATTCCAAGTGAGAAAATGTCGGTCAAAAATTTGATGACTACACTGTACTCTACGATATTGTTAGTTGCATGACCGAGGCAAACACCATGTAGACTGAATAATTCATTCGTGGGTGCATAGATTTCCCAAGAAGCAGATGCTATATTCTAAGTACTACGACTAGCACCATCGGCGAAGACAATGTAGGGTAGCGGAGACATCGACATCTGGAAACCAAGCACAATGCAAGGTAAGCAGTTGGGGGTTGAAACCAAATAACGAAAAAGAACAAGAAAAGTAGCACACAAGAGTATGATACAATAAAAATAAAATCACTCATGCAAAGACAATTTAAGCATAGTACTTCTTCAAGTAAAGCCCATTTTTGGGTTCACTTAAAGGAATGCCATAATAATACACTAACTCATAAGCTCCCTTCTCCAACACTCATTTGACAATGTAAGGGCCTCGCCACATAGCCTTGAATTTTTCAGCCCCTAGTGAATCATGATCTTGTTCGTAGAGGAGAACTAGATCACCTTCAGAGAAAACATGTTGGTTGACATGCTTGTCATATTGGGCTTTGACAAGCTTTTTTTGATATTCAATAACCAGGGTGGCATCACGACGGGTTTCATCTAATTGCATCAGGTACAATATACGTTCCTCTTTAGAAGAGGTGTTGGGGAGAAGTTCAACAACTAGCTTCAAAGATGGTATCTCACATTCAATCGACAGGACAACTTCGACACCATACACTAATTGGAAAGGTGTAAATCCTGTGGTAGACTTCATGGATGTCTGATAGGCCCATAATGCTGAAAACAACATTGTGTGCCAACTTGTCTTGTGAATTCCTATTATCCGATGAAGCATAGTAATAAAAACTATGTTTATCGCTTCAACCTGGCCATTGGCCTGTGGATAATAGGGGGTTGAGTTTTCATGCCGAAGACCCAACTTTTCAGTAATCTGAAACATCCTGAAATTTTCAAAATGGCTACCGTGATCAGTAACGATAGCTTGTGGGATTCCAAATCAAGTGATGATATGATTGAATATGAACAATGTTGCAGTTTTCCCAATGTTATCGAATGTAGGCATCGCCTCAACCCATTTAGTGAAGTAATCCACAGCTACAATGATGTATCCATGCCCCCTGGCCAAGTGAGGGTTACATGTCATAAAGTCAATGCCCCATTTTGTGAAGGGACCAATGGAAACTATAGGGTGTAAAGGAGAGGGATGAGATCTTATCTTATTATTATACATTTGACAAGCATGGCATTTCTGGACAGCAGTAATAAAGTCTTTAAGCAAAGAAGGCCAGAAGTACCTTTCTCATAAGATCTTTTGGGAAGTGGCATACCCAGACATATGACCACCACATGCTCCAGAGTGGAAATCATTCAAAGCTTTCTCAACCTCATTGTAGGTGAGACATCGTCGAAACATTGAGTCAACAACATGGTGATAAAGAGTGTCATCGAGAATTATGTATTGATGGGCTTGATACCGTATACGACGACGGTCTGTACTAGAAAGTTCAGGCTGAAAAGTTTGAGTCTGGAGATAACTGATAATATATCCATACCAAACGTCATCAGAACTGATCAAAAAAAGGGATTCATCAGGTAAGGAATCGTCTGCCACATTTGTTGTATCAGCTGAGGGAAGGTCACATATCAATTCGAAAAATACCAAATATTTCTTAGAATTAGCACATTCAAACTCTAAGTCGAACTCCTAGAGAATCACTATCCATTTGGATTACTTGCCCCCTAGCAATTGGCACACAAGGATATGTTGCATAGGGTTGCAATCAGAAATGACAGTGGTCTTATGTAATAAGATATAATTATGAAAATGTTGGACAACTTGAACAGATGCCAAGGCCAGTTTCTCCACATGTAGGTATTTGGATTCGGTAGTCATGAGACTCCGACACAAATAATAAATTACATATTCATCGTGTGAATCATCTTCTTGGACTAAAACCATGGCAATGGTAGATTCCAAAGCGACGAGGTAAAGGAAATAGTCTCAGCTATAATCGGGTGGGAAAAGTAGTGGTGTACAAGTTAAGGAAAGTTTTAAAGATTCAAAGGATTTATTGGCGGTATCGTCCCATACAAACTTCTAACCTTTCCTCAACAGTTGAGTAAAACCCTGTGTTATCTCGGTGTAATTTTGAATGAATTGACGCAAACAATTTTCCTTCCCTTGTAAACTTTGAAGCTGGCGTAGTGTGGAAGGAGGAGGTAGATTAAGGGTAGCCTCAACTTTCAAAAGGTCTACCCGAATTCCATGAAGTGACACAATAAAACCCAGAAGTCAATTGGACTCCACACAAAAAAAACATTTATGTGGGTTCAAACATATACGATAATAATGACAACGAAGGAAAATGGCTCGGAGATGTGCCGGGTGATATTGGCAATGCATGGAATGTGCCAGTAGATCATCAAGATATGACTGCATGATGTGCTTAATATCGTGAAAATCATAAGACATGGAACGTTGAAAAGTCACACCAACATTCTTCAAATCAAAAGGTAGTTTCTAGTAGGCAAAGGTACCCCAATGACAAATGAAAATAGTCTTGTGTTTATCCACGGGAAAAATATTAATCTGATTATAGCCGGAGAAACCGTCCATTAAGGAGACGATTTCTCTCTTAGCGCAATTGTCGATGATCTGGTCAACGAAGGGGGTTGGATAATTTTCCTTAGGACTAGATTTATTTATATCCCTACAATCTACACATACACAGATTGTGCCTTGTTTCTTGTTGATCAAAACTAGATTGGAGACCCAATAAGTTAAATCCACAGGATAAATAAAGTCGTCCTTAAGAAATTTTTCAACTTTGAGCTTGATAGCAATGGATTTACGAGGGTGGACTAGGCAAAGTCTCTATCAGACAGATTTAGCATCCGGGTAGGTCTTAATTTGATGTACAACGATATCGGGGTCAATACCCGGCATCTCTTCGTAGCTCTAAGCGAAAACGTCACTGAATTTTTGAAAAATGGATTTATAAGTGACGACCTCATCAACGGAACATGAGGCTCTGATGTGAACATTTTCAACGACTCCGGGTTTAATGGATATGTCAAGATGAATGGTGGGTGAGATATTACTCAGGTTTCTTTCATATATCATGTCGTGGGATGACTCGGAAATAGAGGAAATGACAACAACGGTCGACGGAGTCAAAATCCATTGGTAGCTCTCTATGGTGTGTTGTTCTAGGAAGAGAATGGAATGACAATGTGCATCATGCCATGGGGTGTCTTTCATGAACATGAATGACATGATCATCTTGTCGGTAGAAAAGATCACATGAAACGGATCGGGAGATGACTCACAGAGAGAGAGTGTAGAATGGGTTACTGATTGAATGGATTGATAAGTATATTCAACTGGACTTAAAGGCATTTGTTCACCATAGCGAAGATAATCACCAGGATCGGGTACTATCCACAGGTCAAGAGATGCAGGGGTTTCATGGACAGAGGTGGAAGTCATGTTGATTGAGGCGACAAAAGGAGGTGGAACATTGGGTGGTGGTATTGGGAAGGTTCTAATTAAAGTGGAATCTTTCAGAATACCCACACCTACATTCTCGTACCCAGGGAGTGTCTTCGAGATAAAGGGTACATTTCTAGTACGTGAATCAGAATTGGAAAAGGCCATTTAGTCAACTATAACGACTTTTCCTTGATGTGGTAAATGTAGCATGCAGAAAAGGGTAGACATGACGACATGCATGGAATCAATTCAACTACGGCTAAGTAAGAGGTTATAGTCAAGAGGCACATCAAAGACCTCGACCTCAACATTGACTGATTTTCCTTGCAACGTAATAAACAACGAGGGAAGAACATCGTAGGGTTTAAAACCAGAACCATTGAAATCCTTAAGTGTATTGTGTGCTTCAGTGAGGGGAGAGAGAAAATGGATTTCTAAAAAGTAACTGATATAACGCACGTCGAGGGACCTTCGTTAATAATGGCTCTACAAATATTCTTGTTCTTGACAACAAATTGAATCTGAAACACTAACTGAGGAGATATTGGGGAAGAAGTTAGCAGATCAAAAGGTGAATATTTGATATGAAAATTTAGAGTTGAATGAGATTCCAGTAAATATTATGCAAGGAGAGGATATGTTGTATCTAGTCAGTAGAAATGACAAATTTGATCAAGTTTGCAGCAACATGTACCATTCAGAAGACACACTAAACATAGAGATTGATGGGATATGGATGTTGATGATGAAGGTACCTAAGAGGAGTCATACTAAGATAAGAAGTATATCCAACAACAAATTAAATCTAACGATAAGGGTGTGCATCAACAAAGCAAGTGGACAAAAACAACATAAAATTTCGAAGCCTCGAGAATTGAAGACAACAATGATTGAAGAGTAGAATACAAGGATGGGTGTACAACTATATCATAAAGTGTGGGATCCAGGAATACTTTAGCTAATGGAATTCATGATCAGGATATCATGAACAATTTTTGTTCCTTGGGAGTCTGATGTAGGAGCATCCTGCCTCCAAAACCAAGCACAATTTTTTAGACCTAGGGGTCTTGAAAATATATGAATTTAATTGTTTAATTGTTAAAAATTCCTATGTTTGAAGGAATTATAGAAAGATTGTATAAGTTGAATATGTAATTGGTTTGTTCTCAAAATTTTGGTTGAGATTTATGTCTCATGAGTATTTTGAGGATCTAGAGATATCCTAGGGGTTTTTATAAGGATTTTTTGGATCTAAGTATCCTAGAGGTTAATTTAGGGAGGATTGTTAAGATCTAAACCAATTATGGTTTCAGAGAATTTTGTAATTAAATTGTAAGCTTTCGAGCATGATAGAGGTGACCAATTGAATGGATAATCTAGTGAAGAGTGTGAGAGTGTAAAAGTCCATCAAAATGGAGAGAGGCCTTATGTAAAACCATGTGTATAGTATGAGTACAGTCAAGTAATGGAGAGCACTCTATTTTGAGTGTTATATGGAATTGTTTGTTGGGAAAATTATGTATATGGTTGTGTCTGATTAAATCTCTGCAGATTGAATGTTACATGCATTATCATTTTATGCAGATACTTATGGAATGTGTACACAAAGGACCAAGACAGATCATTGATCATGATATGATCAACAATGATAATCAAATTGTAGTAAGATTGATGGTTTAAATTGATAATAAGCTAGTGGAGGATGAATTATGTGAGATCATGAAGAATAGGGTTAAAATCCTTTCACATGTGTCGAGAAACAGGTATTGTTAGATAAAGTCAAAGAATTGACTATGACCATTGATTATTATGCCCAAAATTTTCATTCCTATGTTAAGAATGAATGGTTGATATTAGATCTTGGATCTAGATCTAGCCCTATCAACGACCGAGAACAACCCTTAATTCAGAGTTCGTGAATCGAAGAGATTTAGATGGTGTATATTGGAGGAAGAATATGATTGACGGATAGGAGTGGCCTTGAGTTCAGAGTTTGAATCATGGTGGTAAAGGCTTTTGGAGTTTTCATTTCAGATTCCAATTTTGCGGGATACTTGAACAAGGAGTTATGATCGACGACATATATCGATCAAGGGGATACATAGATCCATGGTCCAAAAGAATATGTGTGGGATTATTCTATTGGGCACCAACAATCATAGTGGTTGCACATTTGAGGAAGAAGGAAATGCAACCAATGGTCGAGATGAAGCAGAGTAATATGGATCATCATGACAGGAGCGACACATAGTGGAATATTAGTGTTTTTCATAGTCAAGCCTTCAGAGTTAAAATAATACTCCAATGAAAATAATTCTGATGAATGGTGTAGATTAGATGAACGATAAGATATCAATGACTGAGATCCATTCAGAGTGATCTTGATTGAGGCCAGGAAGATGGTGCATGGAAGCTCCCTACTGAGTGTCAAAGTGGAGTCATCGGAGTCCAACAACTGAAATAAATCCCATAGAGGAACATCGATCAATGGCTCAAATCTATTGGCATATGACAGAGACCATGATAGATGTTCATCAATGAATTTGGTATGGACACGTGGAAGTTGTACCCATGAGTAAGAAAGTAATACGTGGAATCCATGTGTGAGCCCTTTGTTGAATACTTGGCACAGTGGAAGCAGGGGTTGGAGATCCATGATCATAGATCTGGACATATCAATGGTGTACTACGTTACATAGATATCGGAGTTCAATGGGAAAGAGGTGAACTGTCAAAGTAGGATTTTTGGGGTGTTGTGGCCATTAGGAGTATGAAAGGGAGAGTTTGAGACTCAGATCAAGCTGTCAATTAAAAGGAGAGATCGAAGCTTCAGATTAAAAATCACACCATAAGTTACATGAGGATTAGCACAAGGGTATTGTGTGTGGGTATTTTTGTGGATCCCACCAAGGTACATCTGATGACGTTTGGAGTTACAGTGGTACCCACATATGTGTTTTTGAAACCACCCATCAACCTTCCACTATAAAAAGGAGAATACCACTTTACAAAAGAGATAAACCTCCAAGGTAAGTGCTATTTGGATTAACGCTTGATCATAGAACATGGTCATATAGAGAATGAGGGATAGGAGAAAGTGTTGTAGTTGATGTGCTTAAGTGTATAGCCCGAGGAAATATCACTCAGTTACGAAAGGAAGTAAGAGCCCAGGTTTTAATCGTTTAAATAGATAATCCCGTGGTTTCGACATTTGGTCATAAGGGAAGAAGCTCCTAGTTCTGAGTGTTAAATTTTGGGTGTGTGAGAAAAGTATTGTAGAACTTTGTTAAATGAGTTTTGGTCCCGTGAGTTTGTATTTCCCTCAACTTGATCAGAGCTGAGAAAAATTTCTATTTTGATAATTCTACAATTGTGGGTTTTTAGGCCGAGAGGTCATCACTATGGTAAAAGGTACTTTGATTGAAGGCCTTTATCTCGTAAATCAAGTTCAGTCTGGATCCTTCCATATGAATGACTCCAAAGGATAGATATTTTGGGCTAGGTTCCTTCTGATTTTGTAAAACTTATTCTCTTTGTCAGTTGAAGGAAAAACTAATCATTTCCTCTCATCCACAATCACCTTGTTGTGTGACACAATATCGATCCAACCTTTAGGTCCTCTACCATCCATCTCGAATGGATTTTGTCTAGAAAATGCAGCTATGCATTAGGATAATTTATAGGGTGTCCTACTGCTACTACATATGAACCATAAATAAAAGGAAGAAACATTTCTCCCCTTTGCAAGAAGTTTTTATTGGATAAATCGGTGAATGCGAACATAAACTGATCTCCCTATATCCACCTGGATCTAGAACAAAACAAGATAGGACATGATGCTTTCCCTGAGCTTTAATCATTGAGTTTACTATCAAACAAGAGATGAATGTCATATCTTTGAATATCACTTCCTTATATCTTTGTTGTCCCTACTCTGCTTTGGTGCTCTTGTGTTGATGGATCTGCAATGAAACACAAACCAACCAAAGTGAAAGAAAAAATAGTATATTCAATGAAAAATTACACATGTGATCAAGGAGTCATGTAATAAAATGAGAATGATTTTATGGGAAAGAAACATACCACTATATTATATTAAGTAAAAGTGGAAGATACAACCAAACAACCTTGATGTTGAAAGGTTCCCTTTCGGTGGCCCTTTTCTCCAACACACACACTTGCTCCAAACTTGCATGAAAAGGATCCACAATAACTTGATAGACATATGAAGACCTCAAGCACCAATTGAGATGGAATCCCTCAAACAATTCTGATGAAAGAGCATCAGTCCACGTCATCAAGCGCCAGCACAACCAACATGCATTCAATTGAAGGAGAGAGGTGAAGCCCTCTCGTTTTTCAAAATTTGAAATTGTATTTAATGATTGCAAGGCTGGTAGAGCCAAAAGCCATGCATGTATGCAAGATTTAGATAAAGGTTTCCTTAAATATTTGTAAGGCTGAGATCTAGATCCGATTTGGACTAGACAACCATTCAATGAAATTGAATGTAAATTAATGAGAGTTGGTGAGGATGGAGGGAAGAGCTCGAGGAGCCCCTCTTTGTAAAAAAAGATCTTCTTTGTATCTAGTTTTTTTTAGCAGGAAGAAGAGCAAGAAAGGTAGATAGAAGAGAAGAAGAGAGATAGGAGAGGAGAGTTGAGACTCTGTTTTAGTCCGAGCTCGGACACATTGTAATAAGGCATTATTGATTAATACAAATAGAGCAGTTTTTCCTACATGTTGTTGTTCATGTGTTTGTGAGTTCATGAATGAATGTATTTATGTGTTGATGATATGTTGTAGATGTATGTTAGAGGTGCATTTGCAGGGATATATAGATTTCCTATCTGTGAGTTCTTTGATTTCGTGGTTTGGGTTCTTTGAGGATACATGCAAGAGGTTGCATGAAAGAATACCACAGGTTCTGTAAGTCAGTGCAAGGAATGCACTTCTAAATTTTGTGGAATTTTAGACAGAGACATGCCAGGAGGGTGCACTAGATGAAGTCATTAACTCAAGGGAGAATCCTTAGGGTTGTTGAACACCCTAAAGGAAGAACTGTGCAGAGGAGAGAACAGAGAGGAGAAGAAAAATTGTTGAGAATTTTGTGAGACTCTGCCAGGAGGGCATTGAGAAAATGCATAGGGTCCATTGAGGAGAACTCTATTTCAAGTTCGATGAGAAGATAGAGTCACTGAGGATTCTGGAGAAATCTGCCAGGTGAGCATTGAGTGGGTGCAAGTGTGCACAGGAGGAACTCTATTTCAATTTCAGGGAAGACAAAACGTCTGAAGTTCTGTGGAAACTCTGCCAGGAGGGCATTGAGCAGTTGCATAGTGTGCACAGAAGGAACTCTTGTCTGAGTTCAGAGAGAAGAGAAGTATCAAGGAGAGACACTTACAGAGTTACTGAATACTCTGTTAAGCTCAGCAAGGAGGGCTTGAGCAGAAGGTCGTCAGGAGGACACCAGATTTCCCTTTGAGGACACAGAAGGGCGAGTCCCCTAAAGACTCGGGTAAATAAAGCTCAGGATGGATAGCACAGTTGTGTGCAGGGACCCTGCAAGGAGTGAAGAGGTTGAGAAACCTTTTGAGGTTTCAGAGTGAACCAAGCTCAAGAGGGATAGAGTTCCTAGAACGCAGGCGATATCCAAGGGAATTGAACTCTCATAGGAAGAAAATGCCGAGGCCTTTGAAACTTTGAAAATATTCCAAGAGGAAGGGAAGAAGCACATGCTCAGGAAGGAGTAACAGCTACCGTTGGATCAGTAGAGTAGATAATCATTGATCACAAGATCAGGGAAAACTACGTGGAGGTTACACTCGTAGAGGTGACGTAGTGGAAGAGCTGAAACAAATGGTGGAGACACTTCATGGAAGAAGTGTGAAATGTCGTGAGCGGTTGGATGAGAAACAATAGGAGCGGCTAAAATCCTTTGGAGTGGGGTTTCAGCATTTCGGCATTTCAGGGTTCAACATTTCGGCATTTTAGGGTCCGGGAGGTTGAAGGACCAAGAACCATCTCCAGCCAAAATCGTGGAATCACGAATTCTGAAATCTCAAAAAGTGGGTTGTGGTCGGGTAGGTTTCGGCATTTCAGGATGCAGAGATTTGAAAGATAGAGAATAGGGGGAGCGCTTGCATCACAATTTCCTGAATCGCAAAAGCCTGTAGCACTTTGTCATTAATCCATTTCAACATTTCAGGACCTAGATGTTCAAGAGGATAGGAGTCAGGAGACATGGAGTCCCAACTCGTGAAGTCACAAAATCCCAAAAGCAGACGACGCCAGAATAGCATGAGCCGAGCCGTTAATCCCTTTTTGGCATTTTGGAAACCGGGAGTTCAAGAGTGAAGGAGTCGTGAGACAAGGTGTCCTGACTCGTGGAATCGTGAAATCACAAATTCCGATATCCTGAAAAGAAGATCGTGGTCATGGGTAGATTTCATCATTTCGGGGTCCGGGAGTTCGGAGGACCTAGAATCATTGCAGTCGGAATTGCGAAATCGTGAAACACAAAAAACCGAAAACATTCAGAGGCTAAGGGAGGACCCAGAGTCATTAAGACCTTTTCAGTGTTTCAGATACCAGGAGTTGAAAGGACAAGGAGCCTGGGAGAGCTTTCATGCAGGAGTCCCGAAAACCTGAAACGTGAAAGGTGTGTGGGTTCAGATCAGAGAAGAGTGTCGAAAAAGGGGTGCACGCGTGGGTTTTGCCTGTGCTAGAGGAGAAAGGGACCTGTGGATTTGTTCAAGGGGTTCCAAAAAGAGCCCAAAGAGCCATTTTGGCTCAAAAATTGGAATGATCCAGAGACCAAAAGGTCAGTGGAACCTGTAGAGGTAGGGGGTCTGCACCAAATTCTCAGCCTATTCCTTCATAAATTCCTTACTTGATCTTGATTTCTCTTGCATAACCTTTTCCATGAGAAATCCATCATTATATAGGAGAAAGAGAGATGGTTAAAGAGATTAGGATGATCCCACCAAAAATCCGAGAAGTGAGTAGGATCCCAACCATACAGATGCCACCTCATATTATAGAAAATCCCTTCTATAAATTTCGTGAACTTTGACCTTTTCTCAGTCTTCCAATGTTGTCGCAACCTAGCTATAATGCAACCTATGGAAACGTCACAAGCAATTTCATGACAGCCTGTGAAAATTAGAAATTTCTCAATAGTACCTTATGGTTGGCCTGCAGTGGCCTTCTAAAAACAAGTTTTGTAGAAGAGGGAGCTAGTCACTTTTCTCATGAAGAAAGGTTATTTTGGAATCCTGAACACATGTTGTAGAAACATCACCAGGGTGACTAAAATAATTTGTAACAGAATGCCCCCCAAAGTATGAGGTTGGAACTCATGACAGCCAAAATACTTTGTAGAATATGTGTGTGTGTCAGAAACAAGGAGCGCACCAATCGAAAACCTGCAAACAACCAAGCATCTGCGAAAATTATACCATTTATGAGGTAGGAATTACCATGCTTAGAATATAAGTGATTTAAATCATAAATTTCAATCATGGCCACCAATCATACACTGTGTATCCATGTCACCAATATTCTACATAGCCACTAGGAATACACTATGGATCTATGCTCGTAAAAAACTCAAATTCGGACATATCCATGAGACATACAAAGTGGATCTATGTGTCAATACAAATCATAAATACTCCATCACAACTTGGATCAAAACAATGAGATCCAAGGTCTTCAATCTAGTCGTCTGTAAGTACGAATCTAACCATGCGATTATAGGTGTTGAAGTCAAACATGGTAGAAACCACTTGATTACCATTCATTAACAAAAACCTTTAACAAGTGCAAGGAAAATCACCATTGATGTCAATGACTCCCAAGGTACCTTAGTACAATCCAACGAATGTGAATAAATGAGATGAAGTCGAGCACTCGATAGAATTTCTCAATCAGGGGTCAATGATGTGAACCCACTATCGAAAGCGAAGAAACCTGCCATTGAGGCATGCAGGGTCTAAGGTACTAATTGATTTCTAAGTCTTATTCGTGGATAATGAGTTGCATTCGACAGGAAAAGACTCGTCACAGGAGGGCCTTGATGTATCCCCCATCAATGACATGAAAAAAGTAACATATTTAAGGTAGATCAAAGTGTGAAGATGATTTAAAACTGACACAGGGAAGGTTGACATGGTAAGAATTGATAATTGTATATGGTCGACTCAATCCAAGGTTTGTGCAAGGTTGGACTTCTCTTTGAACATATGAAAAACACGAAAATGTTCTTGACAACATTGACTCAGAGACGACCCAAGATATGAACTTGCAGAAGGTCAAACAAGAGACAAATGGATTTCCCAACCTGAATTCAATGATGAAGGGGGTGTCATGTTCAAGAGAGGCTATTACTACCACTAACAAAAATATAGAGACAAATTTCTTTCCCAAATTCCTCCCCACCATTTCTGGTGAGTACCTCTTTATTTTTACGCAAGCTTGAGGAGGATAGCATATGCTTATTGATGTAATCTCATCCTTCAGACGAGTCCCTCGGAGTATGTTTAACGAATCCTAAGAAGGAGTGGTTAGGTTCCATATAGGTCTTTCGATCTTTGTTTAACGAGTCCAAAGAGAGAAAACTCGAGGGTTTTTTGTATTTAGAGAGTCTGAAAAACACTTAAAGAGGACTCTCTCAGTTCCTTTTTCATAAATTAGTTTGATGAGACCGAAAAAGTGATAATCTACCATCCATCAAACGTTTTCTTCAAATACTTTTACGAGCATGAAAAGAACAAGGTCACTCGACAATCTTTTTGTTTTTACGGAGTGTGAAATAAGCTTAAAGGATACTCCATAGGTTTCCCTTTTCGTGTTACCATGACGAGTACAAAAAAACAACAAAATTATACTCGGTTGCATTCTCATTGATTTGCGAGTATGAGAACGAACGAAGAGTGAGCTCGAGGTTTTTCTTGAAAAACCTAAAAAGTATTTTTACAAGCAACAAACGTAAAAATAAACCAAAAACGTATATGTGTTCCATCGTTTAGGCTGTTAGATTCTTCACCTATGAAAAATCAAAACAATTATAATGTTATTAGAACTTTAGGTTTTAAGTAAAATGAATAAAATAATATTAAATATCAATGAAAAAAGTAAAAAGTGAATAAATATAGGTGAAAAATCTTTTTTACCATTTGATTGTCATTTTACCCAAAACTTGTCCAAAAAACCCTATTTCACTTCAAAATTCCACTGTGGACTACGGGAGGCATGGGAAACCATTCGATGAATGGATTCTGCTAAAAAGGTAATATTCTTTTCCTCTCCATTTTGCATGGATTAATTTCTCTTTTTACTGGTTAAAAATGGTTTTTGAGTTAGATTTTATGAGGGTAGGTGCACGTAGGGATCACCGCAAGTGGCTTATATTGGGCCCTATGGAAACCATAGGTTTCTGAAGGCAGCCTTATGGCTGACCTGCGGAAATTTTGCACTGTGTAAAAATATCACCTGCGTCGGACACAACTCAAAACATTTTCATTTACGTTTGGCCAATAAAAAATCCTAATAAAGAAAAATGAAGATGCTAAATTCTCCTTATGGATCCAATGCATGTTTTTTATTGTCAAAATGTTAGAGTGGACGGAGAGATAACATGAGGACGATGATCATTTTTCTGGGAATGACCGGGGCACAGTTAATGCCCTCCAACAGTGTGGATTGTTGAAGTTCTTTAAGATCCATGGCATGAGGGCCCAATTGGGGTTACTTGAGTATTTAGTCCACATGTGGGACGTGGATCAACAAGTGTTCCAAGTGGGAGCCCACATATTCTCTTTAGATATCAAGGATATCTATTTTTTGACGGGATTATCTCGTCATGGATCTCATGTGACCTTGATAGGTAATATAGGTGGAGGTTTAACGATGAGTGAGTATGTTTGCTGGTACTGTGAAACAGGGGCCGAGAGACGCAAAGGAAAGGTTACCACTAGGGATGTCTGGGATTTACACCTTTGGAATATCCTTTTCGCTATCTCATGGATGGCAGGGAGTGCATCTCCTCATATGGCTCTCCAGAGTTACTTCCTGTATGCAGTGGAGTGCATGGATCCCCGGGTATTTAACTGGTATGACGGGGTTCTTCGGAGTATGAAGAAACAATTGACAAAGTGCAAAAAATGTGACCTAAAATAGTTCAGGTACAGATCCATTTTAGTGTCCTTTTTCCTCGAGAGGGTTCCACACTTGTGCTTACAGGAAGAGTGGGGCATGTCAACCCCACAAGATCCAAGAATGAAGAGGTGGTGTGACCTCATGGCTCAGCATGTGATCGGCCCCATCATTAAATATAACAACATGTTCTTTGATTGGCTGAGGCCTCAACTACTGATGGTAGATGATTATGCGTATGCTGGCTTGGACTTCATAGGTGACCCATACTTGGTTCTGCCTGAAGATTCTCAATGGGGTAACTTGGGTAAGAAGCACATTTTGCTTCTATAATGTTTTTGTAAATTTTGAAAGATGAAATGTTTTTTAATCCGATGACTAATCAAGGAATCTTTGAAAACACAAATGTAGGACCGCACTGGCCTATAGGTACATCTCCCATCCATACACAAGGGGAGGCAGTCAAGGCAGTAGCGTTGGCTACCACTGATTATGAGGCGATTGAGAAGAACCTGGAGGGGTTGACAGCACATGTCACAGATATCTCTATAGACGAAATCCCGAGACATTACCAGTGCCATACCGTGGGCGTAACTAGTTCTCTTAGTCGACTGCTTCATAAGGTAGCAAGGGTAGTCGTGTGTTATCATGAGCAACATCCTTGATGTTATTTTGTATATGAAGTCATGTGCTTCACATTTTTGATATTTTGGTCTTTGGATGAAAAAACACTTTTTGTAAAAACTTTTATTGTTATATATACATCAGGCTTCTACCGGCTTACTTGCTTTATGTACAAAATGTGATTGGATTTATAAACGTCTCAAATGTTTGTCTAACACATAATTAGATAATGCGTCTGTTAATGTATTTAGACATCTAGGAATGTGTTGATATTCAATGTAATCAAAATGACATTCCAAGAGGCGAATTCATAAATATACCCTTAATAAAGTAGAACTTCGGATAGCATAGACATTACTCAATTGTAGTACTACTAACTGTGAATCAAGTCGTATAACAAGATGACAAATTCTAAGTGAGACAATGTCGATCAACAATTCGATGAGTGCACTATACTCCACAATATTGTTAGTTGCATGACTGAGGAAAACACCCTGTAGACTGATTAATTCATTCATGGGTGTGTAGATTGCCAAAGAAGCAGATACTATATTCTGAGTACTATGACTAGCACCATCGGTGAAGCCAATGTAGGGTAGCAAAGACACTGACATCTGGAAACCAAGCACAATGCAAGGTAATCATTTGGGGGTTGAAACCAAATAATGAAAAAGAACACGAAAAGTAGCACACAAGAGTATGATACAATAAAAATGCAAGCACTCATGCAAAGACAATCTAAGCATAGTACTTCTTCAAGTAAAGCCCATTTCTGGGTTCGCTCAAAGGAATGCCATCATAATCCACTAACTCATAAGATCCTTTCTCCAACACTCATTTGACAATGTAAGGGCCTCGCCACATAGCCTTGAATTTTTGGCCCCTAGTAAATCATGATCTTGTTTGTAGAGGAGAACTAGATCACCTTCAGAGAAAACATGTGGCTTGACATGCTTTTTGTATTGGGCTTTCGGATGCTTTTTCTAAGCTTCAATAACCAAGGTGGCATCACAACGTGTTTCATCTAATTGTATCAGGTACAATAGACATCCCTCTTCAACAGAGGTGTTGGGGAGAAGTTCAATGACTATCTTCAAAGATGGTATATCACATTCAATCGGCAGGACAACTTCGACACCATACACTAATTGGAAAGGCATAAATCCTGTGGTAGACTTCACGGATGTCCGATAGGCCCATAATGATGAAAACAACATCATGTGCCAACTTGCCTTGTGAATTCCTATTATCTGTCGAAGCATAGTAATAATAACTTTGTTTATTGCTTCAACCTGGCCATTGGCCTGTGGATAATAGGGGATTGGGTTTTCATGCCAAAGACCCAACTTTTCAGTAAGCTTGAACATCTGAAAATTTTGAAAATGGCTACCGTGATCAGTGACGATAGCTTGGGGGATTCCAAATCGAGTGATTATATGATTGAATATGAACAATGTTGCATATTTCTTGGTGTTATCGAATGTAGGCATCGCCTCAACCCATTTAGTGAAGTAATCCATAGCTACAATGATGTATCCATGCCCCTTGGTTGAGTGAGGGTTCATGAACCAAAGGTAATGCCCCATTTTGTGAAGGGACCAATGGAAACTACAGGGTGTAAAGAAGAGGGATAAGTATTATCTTGTTATTATACATTTGACGAGCATGGAATTTATGGACGACAGTAATATAGTCTTTAAACAAAGAAGGCTAGAAGTACCCTTCTCATAAGATCTTTTGGGCAGTGGCATACCCAGACATATGACCACCACATGCTCCAGAGTGGCAGCCATTCAAATATTTATCAGCCTCATCGTAGGTGAGACATCGTCGAAAAATTGAGTCAACACCATGGTGATAAAGAGTGTCACTGAGAATTATGTATTGAAAGGCTTGATACCGTATACAACGATGGTCTGAATTAGAAAGGTCAGGCCAAAAGGTTTGAGTCCAGATATAAATGATAATATATCCATACCAAACATCATCAAAACTGATCAGAAAAAGGGTTTCATCAGGTAAGGAATCCTCTACCACATTTTTTGTATTAGTCGAGGGAAGGTCACATATCAATTCAGAAAATACCAAATATTTCTTAGAATTAGAGCGTTCAAAATCTAAGTCTAACTCCTAGAGAATCACTATCCATTTGGAGTACTTTCCCCCTAGCGATTTGCATGTAAGGATATGTTGCATAGGGTTGCAATCAGAAATGACAATGGTCTTATGTAATAAGATATAATGACGAAAACGTTGGACAACTTGAATAGCTGCCAAGGCTAGTTTCTCCACATGTAGGTATTTGGCTTTGGTAGTCATTAGACTCCGACTCGAATAATAAATTACATGTTCATTGTGTGAATCATCTTCTTGGACTAAAACCATGGCAATGGTAGAGTTCGAAGCAAAGAGGTAAATAAAATAGTCTCAACTATAATCGGGTTGGAAAAG
>JASDQU010738489.1:3828-24341 GCA_032191745.1 Picea mariana | reverse complement strand
TTTATGGTAACTTCCCCACAACTTATCGATTTTTGGCCTTTCCAGGAGATATCACTTGTATAGTGTGCCCCGCACAAAATAATTGACATACAATTCTGAAACTCGCACCAGAAATACTACAGAATGTCCATGATCCAATGAAACTAGTCCCATACAATTTGGATACTCGAGGAAGAAGTCATGATTGTTTTACCTAGAACACCTTCGTGAGACTAGTCAATAGGACCAGTCAGATACCCTATCTTACACAAAGTGTATCTACAAATTTAATATGACCCAGAAGCTGAAATTTTTACCACGGATACCTTACTAATTTCTATAAATATCTTCTAGATTTCAAGGTCTGAAACATTACAAAAAAGTTTTTATATAGAAAATTCCGCAATGACTCAGTTCAGGATGATTCTAGAACCCTATCTTGTAGAGACCGTATCTCCGAAAGTATAAGTCCTCAGGAGCTGAATTTTGAGCCCAACGTACCTTGATCCATATAATAAATATCCTCCAAGCTGTTCCTTCTAAAACTTTGTATAAAAAAAGTTATAGCAAAAATTCCAAGGTGTCTCAGATGTAGCAGCAAAACCCCAAGACCTTGAGCTCCGATACCATATGTTAGGAACCAAATATCAATATAGCATAGAAAATCCTCATAAAAAGTACTCAACATATTGAAAAAGAGATAATTTCAGATAATAAGCCTCTTCAAGGGGGAAACCTCCTTTTACCCCACTTAAATGTTCAAGTACAAGATGATTCAAAATGAAAATGTCTCCTTGGTATATATAGGATACTAGGAGGTATAATTACAACTAATGGCCTAAAGCCGACATAAATAAAATAACATTACTAATACATTATGCCCCAATTAAGGGGTAATGAGCCACTAATGGCCTAAAGCTGACATAAATAAAATAACATTACTAATATAATATGCCCCAATTAAGGGGTAATGAGCCAATATTAGGGCTTAACAAAATGGATATATAAGTGATGACCTCATCAATGGAACATGAGGCTATGATGTGAACATTTTCGATGACTCCATATTTAATGGATATGTCAAGATGAATGGTGGGTGAGATATTACTCAGGTTCCCTTCATATAGCATGTTGTGGGATTACTTGGGAATAGAGGTAATTAAAACAATTGTCGACAGATTCAAAATCCATTGGTAACTCTCTATGGTCTGTTGTTATAGGAAGAGAATGGAACGACGATGTCCATCGTCCCATGGGGTGTCTTCCATGGACATGACTAACATGATCATCTTGTCGGTAGGAAAGATCACATGAAATAGATCCGGAGATGAATCACAAAGAGAGGGTGTAGAATGGGTTATCGATTGAATGGATTGATAAGTTGATTCAACTGGACTTAAAGGAATTTGTTCACCATAGTGAAGATAATCACCAGGATCGGGTATTATCCACGGGTCACGAGACGCGGGGGTTTCACGGACAGAGGTGGAAATCATGTTGATTGAGGTGAAAAAAGGAGGTGGAACATTGGGTGGTGGTATTGGGAAGGTACCCATTAAAGTGGAATCTTTCAGAATACCCACACCAACATTCTTGTACCCAGGGGGTGTCTTCGAGATAAAGGGTACATTTCTAGTACACAAATCAGAATTGAAAAAGGCCAGTTGGTCAACTGTAACGACTTTTCCTTGATGTGGGAAACATAACACGCAGAAAAGGGTAGACACGATGACATGCATGGAATCAATTCAAATACATCCAAGTAAGAGGTTATAGGAAAGAGGTGCATCAAATACCTTGACCTCGACATTGACCGATTTTCCTTGCAACGTAATAAACAACAAGGGAAGAACACTGTAGGGTTTAAAACCAGAACCATTGAAAGCCTTAAGTGTATTGTGTGATTCAATGAGGGGGGGAGAGCCAATGGATTTCCAAAATGTAACTGATATAATTCACATCGAGGCACATTCGTCAATAACGGCGCTACAAATATTATTGTTTTTGACAACAACTTGAATCTGAAACACTAACTGAGGAGGTAGCCTTGGAATGTGGTCTTCCAGGTCAAAGATTATAAATTCATATCTATGGGATCAATTCCACCAATGGCCTTTAACAGTGCCTTCCAATGAGGGGGAAAACTTTGAAGGACTTCAAGAGATGAAATCGTAGAGGGTGCTTGCGCAAAGTCCTCTACAATGTTTTAGTTTTGAGAAGAACGTGCATGAGGATTGAAGGCAGACTTCCGAACAATGCCCTTTGGAGGAGGTCAGAGGACTGTATTGAGACGTGGTCATTTGATATAAAGAGTATCATTGGGAGGTGAAGTTGAGGGAGGCGGTTGAACCAATGAAGGTGGTAAATCGTCAACTTTCTCCTTTGAAGAAGAATAATCTTTGGCCCGAGTGGTGATTGCAATGTTGTTCTTGGTGGAATTACCAGTACACATAAGGACATATGAAATGGTGGAAGGAGAGGGTTGGTCATGAATAACCAATTGGGTCTGATGTTGAGAAGGGAAAGGTTGTGACAAAACGACAAGTGTGGGAGGCTTTCTGGTTCCTTGAAGGAACTTAGTGACCTCAACACGTCTTGGACAATATTTCATGTAGTGATCATCACCAAAGATAAGGAAAGGATATCGAGGTTTACGATTATCCTTATCATCAACAGAATATGTCTTGGGTTTATTGGATTGCGGATTATTATTTCTATCCTCCTTGTTCTCACCCTTTTCTTTTTTAGAATTGTTTTTTCCAGTAGGGGTAGATTGAACTGAATTAGCCTCGAAAGTTTTTCCAATAGAAGGAGTAGGATTCAGAGCACTTTGAACATTAGAAGTAGTATATTTAGGATTGGTGTGAGTGGCTAACGTGGATTTAGCGTCAGCATGGAAGGTTCCAATCACACCATCAGTAGCATGAGAATTTGCTAGGGTTGTTGAGGTAGCGGTGGTAGAAGGGCGAGGAGCATCAAGGAGTAAGTTGTAAAGAGTGTCTGTTTGTGAATAAACGAGATATAGGTACTGAGCGTAACTAATCTCCTGCTCTTCAGTGACAAATCCACCCATGGAAATATCATGGGAGATTTTATTGACTAATGATTTGGTGAACTATTCAGCCAATAACTGATCAGGAAGGTCGAGTTTGATCAAGCGTCTCCTCTGTCTCCACTCATGAATGTGATCAAAAATATGAGTGGAAGAGGATTGCTTAAAGGAACTTAAAATATCGGTTCTTATCTTGTAAAGGATTGGCAGTTGGAAACGTGTGAGAAAATCCATGGCAAGGGTATTGAAGTCATGAAATAAGCCTCATGGTAATTATATGTACCAATTTGCGGCCGAACCCATGAGAGTTCATTGAAAGAGTCGTAGCCGAATGGAGTCATCCTTCAAAGAGTTGGATGAACACCAAAGGTGGAAATTTATAACATGACTGTTTAGGTCTTCTCCTGGTTGACTGTCAAACTTGGGAATATTGGACGATAATTTGGCTGGTATGACGGGCCAATGGGGAGAATGTAAGATAGGATAATTCAATATTCTATACAAGTTGGGTAAATCCAAAGTGGCTAGAAAAGGTAGTTGTCTGTTCACGTGAGGATACTAGTGACTTTGGTGAGTAAGTCTTGTCAGTATACCAGTAGGACCGTAAGTAGTCTACATGTACATGGAGAGTCCTGACAAATTCTGCCGTGGAGGATTTGGAGGCATATAGTCCATGGGGTTGGGTTGGTTGGAAATGTTCCCTTGAAAAGGGACACTAGATTGAACGTTCGAATCCCAAGCAAGATTTAAAGAACTAGGATATGGCTGGCCAAAGTGAGGGGGTACAAAAGAGGTGACTTGAGGTTGTTTCCCCCTAGATGATTGTGGATTTCTTTGGGCAAGAAGGTTCCAAAGTTTGTCTAGTGATCTCAATGTGTTCTATCCATATAGTAGGTTATAGAGTCCAACCTGAGTTTGACCTCCAAGTGGAGGTTTCCTCCCAACATGATATTTCCCTCCAATGGGATTCTGGTAACCAGAAGTGAATGAATGATGGGTGCTTCCAATTGGATTAGAGCCACTAGGTCCAGATCCCCTAGGAAAAGGTGGATAGGACCCTCTAGAGAGGACCTGGGAAGGTGTAGGAACAAAAATGACAAGAACATTGTACCGAGGTGGAACAAAACGTCAAGAAACTCTGGATGGAACCAGGGTAGGGATGGTGGTGGAAGGATTCAAAGTGTGATACCCAAGAGGAAGTGACAGGATAGGTCTAAATGAGAGTAGTGTGCCAATGGGATATTGGTTAACCACCACATTCCTGGTAGGAATAATCGTAACGTGTGGGATCATATTAGAATGGGCCATTTGGAGAGAAAAAGTCGATCTAGGACCAACTGAATGTGTGTCTTGAATGACAGTGATGTTGCTAGTTGTACCAGCAAAATGGTCTAAAGATATTGTGTAGGTAACATATGTTTTGGAAAGTTGGGAGATGACGGGTGTATCAAGACCTGCCCCTATGTTGTCGTAAAGGTCATGCACCATGTAAAGAGGGCTTCTAAATATGTCAGTATTCCAAAGGGGATTCTCGACTCCAGGGCCTGTATGGGGTCCGGTCGGTATTCCAGAAGTGTTAACAACAAGTTCTCCTAATGAATTCATCCAGAGAATACATCTCTCATATCCAACAGGAATGTCGAAAGCCTCTATAGAATCAGAAATAATTCATAAACTTTCTAAAGATTTAGAGCCTTCCACTTGTGAGGTTACGGTGTCCTAGACCACCTTCCGCTTGGGAGAGCCCTTTGGTGAATTAGGAGGGAAAGGGAGATAACCTTTTGGATATTCCGAGGGTAGCCCTTGCATATTACGTGAACGGCGTGGAGGGTCGATGTTGGCCAAACCAAAAATTTTACGAAAAAAATCTATGGCCAACTATGGAAACAAACAACACTCGCTAATAAAATCTAGAAATCAAACCAAGAAAACAAACTTTCTTATGTCGAAGTTACTAGTTGGTGATGAAATCCAATGTCGTGAAGTCAAGACAAGAAGGGGCTAGGATAGAGCGGGTGCAAAATTTACGTTGACGACCTGCTTAACTGACTTATGCCTTGGTGCAAGATCCCACACATAATCGTGGGTATACCCTCCAAGGAGACCGAGTGATTCTGGTGAACATTGATTCCAGGTACCATGAATACTTGACCCTCCACAGTCACCTCATGTAAGATCCTAAAGAGATAGGTTACTAAGGTTACCAAGAACAACAATGATGCCTGGGGAAACAATCAACAGTCTAATCCACACACAAGGGCAGGGTATCTAGCCCGAAATAAACTTGAAAGGATTCCACTCATAATTGTGGGTATACCTTCAAGTGACCCCCATAATACACACAATCTCTACACCAAGACCGACAAAGCAGGGTGAGTAACTCTTCCAGCCTTAATGCGACCTCAGGTTTGACCCTTGTGTGAGAAGGGCTTCCTAGGACAAAATGTTGCAAGTGAATTTGAACACTCCCTATCACAAGATGATACAGTGTGTTTTATGCTTTGGAGAGTGTGCCTCACAACCTATTCCAAAGTGCTAGCATAGCTAATGTTGGTGTAAAATAATTTCTAGAAAATAAAAGTGACTAATAAATTTTAAAATTAAATAGTATTTTAGAGGTTGTTGTTTATGCAAGAGGGATATGGAGATGAAACTGATGTTGTATGAGACCTTCACCCAATAATATGCAAGAAGAGATGGATTATGCAATGTTTCAGTTCGATGAATTCTAATTACAATAGGGAGAAAGTATTTCTTCGGAAAACACGAAAGCTATGAAATATAATTCATTTTTCTTGAATGAACACAATTTCAAACAATCATAAGCAATGAAATTTTCTAATTTGTTCTCGTGTAAAAAAGAATGTGAATGCAAAAAAATTTCTTATGAATGATTACTTAAAAAGAATAAATGACTTTAATTCTTCCTTTCCAAAACCAAGTCAGGTATATAATGAAGAAAGGAAAAGTAATCAAAGAAAATAGATACACTCAACAAATACCCAAATCAAACTTTCAATGAAGATAAAAATGAACATGACAAGAAAGTGTTTCGCTAAATGCAAACGAAAATAGTTTTCCAATCAACAAGCAATCCAGAAAATGTAAAAAAATCCAAAACTTTAAATCAAATCAAAGACTTTTATCAATCAAGCACTCATATTTAAATCCAAAGATTATGTCCTTGTTGACAAAAAGCAAGAAGTAAAAACTTGTAAAATTATGAATAAGGGTTTTCAATCCCTGAAAACCAATCAACAAGAAGTCTTACACTCAGAAAATAGTCAAGTTATGGAATTAAAAGTTCTTCCCTGGTGATCAAAGAAAAACTGGGTCTCAGAAGAGAAAAAGATCTAATCCAAAAATTCTACAGGAGACGTCGCAACCCAACAGTAAGGTACAGTGCGGGGATTTGATGTTTCCACAGGCTAGATATGGGTAGGATGTGAATATTCCGCACTGGTATAAACAGTAAGGGTGCAACTATCTAATGTTTCCACGGGATGTATATGGGATACAATGTGGAAATTCCTGTAAACAAAGAAAAATTGAAAAAGGAAAAAGAGTCTAAAAGAACTTTTAGATCAAGAGAGTTTGGATGGATCCCCCACAGACTTAGAGATTGGTTTAAAATGAAAAGAGGTAGGCTAAAGAAAAATGGATAGCAAAAAATAAAAACAAGTCATATCCCCAGTTTGGTTGCCAATTTTGTTATTGGATAAATCGTTGAATGCGGACATAAACTAGTCTCCCTAGATCCACCTGGATCTAGAACAAAACAAGACAAGAAATGATGATTTCCCTAAGCTTTAATCATTGAGTTTACTATCAAACAAGAGATGAATGACATACCTTTGAATATTGCTTCCTTATATCTTTGTTGTCCCTGCTCCACTTCGGTGCTCTTGTGATACTGGATCTGCAATGAAACATAAACCAACCAAAGTGAAAGGAACAATAGTATATTCAATGAAAAATTACACATGTGATTAGGGAGTCATGTAATAAAATGAGAATGATTTTTATGGGAAAGAAACATGCTACTGTATTATATTAAGTAAAAGTGGAAGATACAACCAAACAACCTTGATGTTGCAAGGTTCCCTTTTGGTGGCCCTTTGCTCCAACACACACACTTGCTCCAAAATTTCATGAAAAGGATCCACAATAACTTGATAGATAGATGAAGACCTCAAGCACCAATTGAGATGGAATCCCTCACACAATTCTTAGCCTATTACTTCATAAATTCCTTACTTGATATTTCTTTCTCTTGCTTAACCTTTTCCATGAGAAATGCATCATTATATAGGAGAAAGAGAAATGGTTAAAGATATTAGGATGATCCTACCAAATCAGAGAAGCGAGTAGGATCCCAACATATAGATGCCACCTCATGTTATAGAATATCCCTTCTAGGAATTTCATGAACTTCAACCTTTTCTCAGTCTTCCAACATCGCTGCGCCCTGGCTATAATGCATCTTGTGGAAACATCGCAAGCAATTTCATGACAGCCTGCAGAAATCAGGCATTTCTGCACTATACCTTATGGTTGGCCTACGACGACCTTCTAAAAACAAGTTTTGTAGAAGAGGGAGCTAGTCACTTTTCTCATGAAGAAAGGTTATTTTGGAAGCCTGAACACATGTTGTATAAACATCACTAGGTTGACTAAAATAATGTGTAACACAAGTAGAAATTTCAACACATTTGAAGACAAGATGGCCAACAATATTTACCTGGGGAAGAACCCCCTTCAAGTACAAAGCCATCCATCAAAGCAGATCTCAAAAATAATTATCGAGTGAAGAGGAAATGCTTGCGGATGGTCGTAACTTGTCTTGTGGACCTCACTTATATAATTTTGATGGTCTACATAAACTCTGGTTGGTTGGACCCATGATTGATTAAATTTGAGTATAGTACTAGAGATCGGATACTACAGTGCATAAGGGATGGCCAATGATCTCAATAGTCGCCATTCGTATATGAAATAACAATTATTAGCAATGATTTTTTTCAGATAATACTGATCAACCATGACACATGATTCTTCTGACTCTTTCCACGACCTTTCTCACATATGAAAATTGGTTAAGATCTAATTTTATCGATTTTTTAAATGATCTATAGACACATGTTAGTCGAGCATTGGTTGTTGCTTCAAATTCTAAAATCACACAAAAATTTGGATGACATCATCAATGTACGACAAACATGTGGCAGGTTATCATTTTTCCAGGTGGCTTCCCAGGTGGCATGACTATCAGGCTTTTTGAATTTCAGTTGGTCCATGTGTCTCCCCATCAACAGTAGTCGCTTCCAACTACTTGTGTGGATTTACCTAACTAGGCAACGATCATTTATTGAATGTTGGACCATGTCATGTTCAAGTGGTATCTTGTCGATTCGTGATTGGTTCACCTCATCGTCCGACTTTGCATTGAATAAACACCCAGTCATGTAGCTCTGTGATACTACTAATGGTATCTCATGGGAAAGTGAGTGGTTTTACCATTGTGAAAATCCATGTGAAACTAATAAAATAAGGCCATGTATCCTTCTCCGAAACCACCTCTCCCATGCTCCAATATCATTAAAGGTCAAGAAAGTTGTGGATGCAAGGTGTGTTATGCGTCATTGATCATGTGAGGTGGAATGTTCTTATATCTGAGCCATTGATCCCATTCCACTGACGACACATGTTGAAATGTTGGACATTAGCCCTTGATCACAACCCTTTGGTCACTGATATACGCCCCCAGACTAGCACACGATCTTATGTGCATATAATTTAAGCTCTAAATGGCCTATATTAAGCTCCTTTTGCATAATATTAGCCCTAGTTCCTTGTTTTACAACCTTTCCCACTTTGATTTTTCATTGTTAAGGTCTATTCTTCCATGATATGATCTACAAGTGGTCTTCCCTCTTTGACAAAGTCAAACCCAAAGTTGAAACTACCTCTAAACATGCAATGCCCCAAAAAAAGATTTAATCCTGTACTAACATGTTATCTCAACCAATTTTTTCTATTGTTTTTATTTCACTACTTCTATGTCAATATGGGCCCAATTTAAATCCCCCTTGGGTGAAGTACATTAGTTTATATTAACGAGTTTACTAGGGATTCCATCCAGGAATATGGAGAACCATCTCTTAATTTTCCCCATGAGGTTGTCCTTGGTGTGTGTGTGTGTTTTTGCATGGAAGCCACCTTTTTTATTTGGAAAGTAAACTTAGAACATCTCAACCCCACCTCATGCAATTATAGTAGCTACAAGTGAGGTTACTAGTGATAAGCCAACTCAAATTACATTAATTTTAGACAACACCACTCCTGCGGATACCAATATAATCAACATTATTTAAATAGGGTGGAGAAAAATCAAATGCACGAATGCTACAATAATAGCCACAACTAGAAAACCTCATAAAAAGGAGGAGCATGCTTGTAATACCCCTAGGTCAAACCCAATTGTAAATGTAAATACAAATTTACTTAAGTTGGTGAGTTGTTTGATATCATTTTTATATGCACCTTCCAAGGTATAGTGCGCACATGTACTATGCACTAAAATGATGAAGTGTGCACATTCCAGGATACCGCGCGCAACAAACTTAAGTTTGTGGGATTTCGAGGCCAGGGAGCTCTTTGGGTATATGTTTTGTTTTATAGTCTGGTGAGCCAGTTATTATAAGCTAGGAGGCTTATGTTTTGTATTAGGCCATAGAGCCTAGATGCTAAATGCTAGTGAGCCTATTTTTGTATATGTCTCATCATTAATTTAATGCATCGCTACGTGTAGACCGACCACGATAAAAGAGTATGGGGGACTAAACTCCACTAGTTAGGGAAAGGGGGGGATAAAAGTTAAGGAAAAGGGATAATCTAGGGAGCTTAAGCCAAAAAGGAATATTATATTAATATTCCTTAAAGTATAAAGTATGGATAATTATTTTATCCTAAGTTCTAAGGATGGGGACAAGTGGGCCAAAGTAGCTCCCAACATGACAAATGTCAAGTTGGGAACATGCATACATATATCTTGGAATTAGTTCATTTTCTTATGATTCCATCATCATTCACTCACTCATTGCACTGTCCTCTATACCTTTCTGTTACTATCACTGTACCGGTACCATACTCGTACCTATACCTGTACCTGTACCTGGTTATATTAGGATCTAGACTAGAGAAGTGGGTTGTCAGGCCCATGGGATATTGAAGAGGCGGGTTGTTAGGCCTGTGAGCAATCTCTCTAGGTGAGAGAATTTTTGGGAATTGATTTCCCGAAGGTGTTAAACTGCATCTACAGGGCTCTAAGACTTCCTGTTCGGCCTTTTGTTGAAGCCCTAGAAGGGAAGCGGGGCATCCGAGGGATTATTGAGTAGAGAAGAGGCACACTTCCTGGGGTGGGACAGGCATGTGAGGAATGAGGAAATGCAGGCAATTAGTTTGAGTGGTACATGTGACAGATTCTTTCCTATTGTCTGAGATACATTAGCCTGGTTAGGAATTCCTTTACCTAGGTGGAGTTTAGTCCCATCTTGGGGGGGACCCACTGCTGAGACTGATGAGAAGTTTTTTCTAAGGATGGGAGGTTCGTGGAAGGTCTACACGCAGTTGGTGATATTCTTACCAATATAAGTGTCAATTGTGTGTTAATGTATATGCTGCATTATTATTTATGTGTTTATTTTATGGGTTTTTCCTGTGTGTGTGGTTTATACCCGTGTTTATATTTATGGGTATTGTTTGTCTATCCTCCATGTATATGTTACTGTTATTTCCATATGAATCTGTGCATTTGCATAATGTATTTTTCTATTTTAATTTTTATATATAAAGTTCTGCAAGAGTTTTTGTGTGTATATCTTTTAATTTGCATACAGTTCGAAATTATTTACATGGCATAGCCCAGTTGGATGCTGGGGATGTTACAATATGGTATCAGAGCTTCATTTTTCAACACTAAGCTTGTATGGGCCGAGCAATTTGAGTTGAAGTGAAATTTCACAGATGATTTATTTCAAAGTGGTCAAATTTCAAGTTACACAACGTCCATGATAAAAATTAGAAGCAATTGTGTGGAATTGGGAAAAAACCCCAATTCTTGTTATTAAATTCATTGAAAAAATTGAGAAATTTGGCCAAGTGGTGAGATATTCTTGATTTAATAATTTTTCTAGCAAATTCAGACCTGGAATTAGTCGAATTTGAAGTTACAGGGAAGCCATGACAAATGGAGTGAGATTAGTTGATTAAAATTCTCAATTCGTGAATTGTGTTTGGGAAAAATCTGTTCCAGAAATGTCAACCAACAACGATTTTTTTGTTGCAAAGGTTGAATTGGTGTTATCATGGTGAAATTGAACAAATTTCATAGTTGCAGAATCTATGGTGAAAATTGGGAAAACGTTTGGCAAGAGCCCCAATTTCTGCAGCGGAATTCACAAGGAATTAATGCGCATAAAAATGAATGTGCGTAGGTGGGCGCACTAAAAATGAATGATGCATAGTGAAAAGCTTGTGATATGCAGAAAAATATTGGCGCACAGGTGTGCGAGCTCAAATTTGGCATTGCATGGAAAAATATTGGTGTGCGGGTGCGTGCGCTAAAATTTGGCACTGCGTGGAAAAATATTGGCGTGCGAGTGTGTGCACTAAAATTTGGCGCTGCATGAAAAAATATTAGTGTGGGGATGCATGCGCTAAAATTTGGCATTTCATGGAAAAATATTGGCATGTGGGTGTGCACGCTAAAATTTGGCATCGCGCGGGTCAACGCACTTAAATTTGACACTGCACTGAAAAATATTGGCACACGGGTCCGCGCACTTGAATTTAACACTGCGCGGAAAAATATTGGCGCATGGGTCTGCGTACTTAAATTTGGCGTTGCAAAGTGTAGAGTGGAATTTTTTGGAAAAACAAATATTGACGCGTGCGGTGTGCACATGCATAATAATGGCGTGCATGGTGTGCGCAGTATTGGCATAGCGCAGAGAAAGTTTGATGGTGCGCGCGCAATGTGGGTATACGCTGTCGCACGACAGTTTAGTTAATGGTGTGCATGGAGTACTGGTGCACGGTGGGGGCCTACTAAACTTTGGCATGGTGCAGCGCATAGAGTAAAATGCGCATGGAATATTAGCACGCGACACAAAAATTGCGCGCAACAAATATTAGTGCATGAACCAAAATTGTGCATGGTAGATAATTGTGTGCGACAAAAAGTAGTGTGCACTAGTTATTTGTGTGACAGAGAAGTGATCCACATTGATTATAGGTGTGTGGATCATGCACTACATTATGGTGTTTCTACACATGCTAAATATGAGCGTACAGGTTCAAATTTGTGCATGCGAAGTCGTTTGGATGGTCTACAACAACAGAAAACCAATGAATTTCCGTGACATTTTATATTGTTTGAAGGTCATGTTTTTGCAGTGTGTTTTTTAAGCCCTTAACAACGTTTTTAGCTACTCAAAAACCACGAGAACAAAGTGTAACAGGGTACACTCTATCTCTGCAGCTCAAATGAAAGATCCCGGAGAGAGTTTTCTATTGGTGTAAACCGTTTGTCAAACAAAGCTTTGATGAGGAAGTTACACGACAAGCAGTGGAGGGTAAATTTTAAGATCCAACTAACTTCAAAGAGCCATAAATTTATGCTATGGAATTAGATTGAGGCGCAAGAGTAGTCAATGGAAATATATTGAACCATAGAATAAATTCCTAGAGTTGAAATAAACTTCTAGGCATGTTAAAAATGTTTAAGATGATAAATAAGGCACCTATAACATTCTAGACCAAACACACCAGTTGGCCTAGAACTTCAGTAGGTTGTAATTAGCATCCTGGAACCCAGAAAAAAGGTGAAACTTGGACAGACTGTCCAAAATATGTATATGAAGAAACCCAATTTAGATCCTACAAAAAATCCAATGTATTAGGTGCAAAAATGCATAATTACAACGCAAAATTGCACCAAGTTGAAGAGTGAACAGAAAAAATAATGGAAAATTTTCAAATAATCATAGCTTTATTCTCAAGAATCAGAATTGAGCAAGGGAGAAGTCATTGGAAAGGTCTTGGAAAATAGAATATAATTATTCACCCAGAAAACTGATCTGGGCAATCAATTTTTTAGGAAATCAGAAGAAAGAATTATGATTTATTATTGAATCAGAATGGTTCATATTTTCATGAAATTGTTGAAACAGTTAGTCTGACAAAGTTTTGTTGGCGACACATTTTGCAGAGTTAACAAAAACTAGATCTAATAAGGATCAATACATAGTGTAGAGGAAGAATATGCATAAGGGACTTACATCCAGGAATATGAGATCAGAGTGATGGATGTCCATTTGGGCATTGAAGGAACAAACTCCAATGGACATGGAGAATGAAGGGATGAAAACATGAATATGGTAGAGACCATTAAAAATTTGTAGAAGGATGTCCAAATCCATAAAGTTGATAATGAAAGGATCACGAGAGCTAAGGAGAAGCAGGAGGAATTCAACATTAAGTTAATGTAGATCTTGAACCGAATAGAAAATAAATTGGATAAGGAGAGTGGCTCAAGAAAATCAGGAAGTCACACGTCTCTTGATGAGAAAATAAGAACTAGAAGTGTTGGCATACATCACCATCACTCCTTGAGGCATTCCAATAAGAGAGAACGCATAAACTCAAGTCCATCCCCTATCAAGAAGCATAAGAGGTCTGGGGTGGATGAGCTATGAGGATAAATGAACAAAATCAAGCCTCCTACATTTGATGGTGAGCACAAGAAGGATGAAGACGCAGAGACATGGTTGTTGGGCATGAGAAAGTATTTTCAATTGTATAATTATTCATCTCATGCAGAAGGAGGAATTGTTATCTATCAACTCAAGGGAAAGGCATCCATATGGTGAGATCAACTTGTGTAGGTTCAACACATTAAAGAGAAAAATGTTACTTGGATGGAATTCAAGAAGTATTTTGGAAAGAAATACTTGACTAAGAGATACTATGACAAGAAAATGAAAGAGTTCTTTGAACTCAAGCTTGGGAGTATGATCGTAGATGAATATGAAAGAAGGTTTTTAGAACTGTTGAAGTATGTTTATTTCATCAAGGATGAGACGGTTAATATTCAAAGGTACTTTAGTGGATTTCCATCATTCATCAGTGAAAAAATACAGTATGATGATACCAAGACATTGGAGGATACCATAAGGCAAGCTAAATTCCTATATGATCAGAAAAAATCAAGGCCAACTTTCCAAAAATCTTGGGAAGACAAAAGGAAATTCAAGATGGAACAAGGGAAGAAGGGGACTAAGCCACCATTCTTCAGAAATAATCCTCAAGGACATCCAACTTCTAGAGAACCTAGAATGATTGAGATAGGGGGTCAAAGACCAAGGAAGCCACCTATTCAATGTTGGGGTTTTAAAGGAGATCATATGTTTAGATATTTTCCTCACAGAGGTGAAAAAGTGAGGACTGTTCACAATGTAAAACAAGTTGAAATAGTGGAGGACATTGGCAAAAATGTACCAAGGATATATGTAGCCCTGGACAACAAGCAAGAAGAGTATCAGTCACATATGATTGAATTGGAAGGTATGATCAACAATCAAACCATTGATATTTTAATTGATTCAGGAGCTAGTCATAGTTATATAGATCTTAAGATGGTGGAAAGTTTTCATTTTCCAGGAATAAAGCATGGAAAATCTTGGTTGGTGCAGCTGGCTACCAGAGCCAAAATAAAAGTTAATGAGATGGTTAAGTCATGTCTTATGGACATGAATGCACTGAACACAAGAGCAGATTTGAACATCTTTCCTTTAGGTTCCTATGACTGTCTAATTGGCATGGATTGGTTGGACCAACATCATGTTATCATAGAATATCATAACAAGACATTTACTTGCTTGGATGAGGAAGGGAACCTAAGAACAGTTCAGGGAATTCCCAAGGCAGTAACCATCAGAGAAATTTCAGTATTGTAGTTGAAGAAATGTTACATAAAAGGGTGTCAAATATTTGCAGCACATATGGAAGAGACACCTAAAGATAAGGTGTCAAATATTGAAGATTATGCAGTCCTAAAAGAGTTTGAATATGTGTTTAAGAAAATACCAATATTACCCCCTAAAAGAGACATTGATTTCTCCATAGATTTGATGCCTAGAGCATCTCTGGTATCCAAGACTCCCTATCAGATGAGTACACCAGAATGGAAGGATTTGCAAATGAAACTTGAAGAGCTCTTGAGGAAGGAGTATATACGCCCAAGTGTGTCACCATGGGGTGCCTCAGTTTTATTTGTGAAGAAAAAAGATGGAACATTAAGACTTTTCATTGAATTTAGGCAGTTGAACAAGGTAATTGTGAAGAATAAGTATCCTTTGCCAAGGATTGATGGCCTCTTTGATCAGTTGAAAGATGAAAAAATATTCTCCAAGATTGATCTTAGGTTTGGTTATCATAAAGTAAGAATTAAAGAAGAAGACATCAACAAGACTGCTTTCAGAACAAGGTATGGTCATTATGAGTTCACAGTGGTGCCCTTAGGATTATCAAATGCACCAACTGTCTTCATGTGTTTAATGAATGGTATTTTCAGAGAATAATTATATAAGTTTGTCATTGTATTTCTAGATGACATTATTATATATTCTAAGTCGGAGGAAGATCATGAACAACACTTGAGGATGGTATTACACGTATTAAGGGAGCATCAATTGTATACCAAATTGAGAAAGTGCTCATTTTATTAGAAGCAAATTCATTATTTGGGACATATCAATTCATAGGATGGGATAGTAGTGGATCATGAGAAGATAAAATCCATTAGAGGATGGTCAGCTCCAAATAATGTGACAGAGGTAAGATCATTCATGGGCCTTGTAGGATACTATATGATATTTATTGAAGGATTCTCAAAGATTGCACACCCAATCACTTCCTTGCAAAAGAAGGGTGTGAAGTTTCAGTGGACATTGAATTGTGAAAAGAGTTTCCAACACTTGAAGCAATTATAAACTAGTGCTCCAATATTAAGGATTGCATATCCAAATGAAGACTTAATTATATGCACAGATGCATGTAAAGAAGGACTTGGTGGAGTACTTAGTCAAAATGTGTTTGTTGTATGTTATGAATCAAGGAAGCTGAAGGAGCATGAAAGACACTATGCCGCTCATGGTTTGGAGTTGGGATCCATAGTGCATGCTTTGAGGAAATGGAGACACTACCTCATGGGGGAAAGGTTTGAGTTGAGGACAGACCATAATGGTCTGAAATATTTATTTGATCAACCAACTCTAACTGCTAGGCAAAGCACATGGTTAGAATTTCTCAGTGAATATGACTTTGATATAAATCATATCAAGGGGAAAGAGAACAAAGTGGTTGATGCACTCAGTAGAAGAGTGCATGAGTTGCATGCTACAACCATTAGGATGTACCAATCATATTTGAAAGACATAATTTTGGAGGCTACCAAGCTAGATTTGCAATACAAGGAATTAGTGTCAAAATTACAACAAGGTATTTTTCCGTAGAAAATTGAATAATATAAGCTAGATAATGATGAAATTCTCATGTACAGGGGAAAAATTTATGTACCAAATTCCCAGGAATTGAAAAATATGATATTGAGAAAAATGCATATTGTACCTTATGTTAGGCACCCAGGTTATCAGAAAACTATTGCAGCTGTCAAAAGCCAATATATTGGCCAGACATGAAGAAATAAGTTGTTGATTTTATTGCCAAATTTTTGGAATGTCAAAAGGTAAAGGTTGAGCATAGACACCCATCTAGTTTGCTACATCCATTACCCATTCCTGAGTGGAAATGCAAAGTTGTAACAATGGATTTCATCACCAAAATGCCCAGAACAAACAAGCAACATGATTCAATCATGGTAGTGGTGGATAAACTTACTAAAACTACCCATTTTATTCCATTAAAGCTCACTCACAAGGTATCCAACATTGTTGATGTTTATATGAGAGAAATTGCTCGATTACATGGTATATCCAAGACAATTGTGTTTGACAAAGTTCCAAAATTTACCTCAAATTTTTGGAAGGGATTATGATCCAAATTTTATGAACACAACGAAAGGAATACAGATTATTAACAGGTGCTTAACACAAAATAAAAAGGATACAGTAAAACTGGTATTCTATTCAATAACAAAATAAGTTGAAACTGTAAAATGCATCGGAAACAAGCTTGTTGGAATGGTGGTGGCTTACCTCTGAGAAGAGATGTGACGACTGCGCTCTGTAACGACCCTGCTTAAATAGATGTATATGATTATCAATTATAATTAATTTAATAATCTAACTGTCCTAAAAGATTAGCTAAACAATAATTATTTCTTAAAATAACATTAACTAATTATTTATTATTAATTAATTATTCATGATTGTCAAGGATTAATTAATTATTAATTGACTCCTTAATTAATTAAGTAAATGATTAAGGGGGGGTTAATAAATTATTTTATTAAATTAAGAGTTACATACACAAAAAGGGATAAGATATTAATTCAAAGGGGTAAGACATTAAATATGGGATAAAATAATAAATAAAGAGGATAAGGGGCATTAAGGACGAAAGGATAAGATAAGGTAATAAATGGGTTAGGTAGGGGAGTAAATGAGGGGGAAGTCAGTGAAGGAGGAATATGGAGGGGAAGGAGGTTTACGGGAGGTGATTCGATGGGAGATGGGGGATTGATTTTGAGGGCTCTTGGATTTTGTAGAGAGGTGTGGAGTTTTGGAGTGGAGATTGTATCAGTCAAGCACCGGGGTTGCTGGAGGTTTTGGGCACGGGGGCCAGGATATCCATATGATATCCTGGAGCTAGGAAGTTACCTAGTTGGCAGGGTGGAACTAGGTTTTGGGCAGTGTTTACAAAGTGCAACAGCGGTCAAGAAGGAAAGCGGACAAACAGAAGGTTATTAGCATCAAGTTCAGGTATTTAAAATTATGCATTGTTTTTAATCTGTTATTAAATTTATTATTCGTTGTTAAATTTAAGTTACTGAAGTTATTATTATGAAGATTATTATTCTATTATGAAGTTACTGCCTTAGTTTATGAAATAAATTGATGTTTAAATCTATTTGGCTATTACATATGGTATCAGAGCCCTGGTTCAAAATATGGAACCAAGGGCCTACCTACCCACCCATAAATTTAAATAAACACTCCTACTTAGTTGTGGTAAAACCCAAAATAAACGTATTAGGTTAAATATAAATTTGGGGCCTTAAGGGCCAAGTTCCTAGCTCCAGCTCCAACTTCAGCTCCGCCTAACCTGTAACCCAAACACAAAAACTTTAATACAAAAATAAATATAAATGCAATACAAATCGAAAATGTAAAAAAACAAAAAACAAATTACCAAAGTAAAACATATGCATTACTTTTTGTAACTCTCTTTGTTCCATGATGTAACTAATTGTGCAATGAAGAAATATAGGATGCATTTTTTTTAAAGACCTGGAATTGCACAAGGGCACCAAAATAGCTAAATCCAACAACGCTAATTCAATAAAAGATCGGATTTAAAAAAAAAAATCACTTATTATGGAAATCACTACTCAATTCTATTCTAAGTGAATATAAAGCATCATTCAAGACATTAGGATCCCGTGAATCTAAGCTACACGTGTCGTTAGCGATTTGCTTTTCATTTCTAATTGAAGAGGGTTTATTTTTTTTGGCTTAGGCTAGATAATCCATTCTAGAACATAATTTAAATTTCTTTTTTCTTTTTGATGTCAACATGGAGTCCAACAACCCTGTAAAGCCATATGTGACCAGTGACAATAAAGTAAGGGTTTCATTAATGTCTTGTATACTTCAACAAAGAAATCATTGGAGAGAAGACGTTTTCTATTTCTGGAAATTTTAGACTTGAGCCTAAAGCAAATTGCATATGCCCTTTCAAGGATTAACTAACTTCTAGGGACGTAAATATGCCCAACCACTATCAGTTTGAGTCCCGCTCAGTCAAACCTAATAATAAAAAAAAAAGCTTATTACTTGCAGGCTAATAGTAAAAAAAAAAAAAAATCAACTAAGCCATTCATTCTAAAATTCAAACTTGCAGAGAGCTCTCGAGCTAAACCCCAACAAAAAAACCCAAAAATTTAAAAATTTAGAAAAGGCAAACTCAAATCTATGAATACACTACATCACTATATGAACACACATAAAAAGCTAATAAGCTAGAAAGCTTGGTTTTTTTTTTTACAGTAAAACGCTCATAGACGAACCCGTAGGATCATTTCTGCACTGTTTTGACTGGAAATCCACGCTGGAACTTTAGCAGAATAGAATTCGGGGGACCTCTTCGAAGCCATAAAGAAGGTAGAGCCCGGCTGTAGGAAAACGCACGAGGGTTAGGAGTAGGCGAGTGACGGAAATGGCGGGAATGAACAGGTCCTATTGAATTGTAGTATACCAGAACCCCTCCTTCTTCCAAACATGATTTAAAATTCCACAATAGTAACCAGATTGTCTATGGATTGATTGAGGTGGCCTAAACTATCATCAATCGATAAACCCAAATCTACATTGAAATATCCAACCATGAACCAAATAAAAAAAAAAACCAAACCCAAAAACGAGAGAGATGGGTGTTGTGAGCAGAGTGAGTACATCTTATTGACGATCTTCTTCCTAGATTCCTCATTCCTCCAGTTGTTGGTGTCCATGGCGCTCTCCAGTTATGGAAACCTCGACATTTTTCCTGGCAAAAAGCCCATCCTACAACCGTCATGGCTCAAACATTTTATGATTTACGTTCCAGTAACATAAAATTTAATCTAAATCGCAAACAGTTAACCTCCGCAGTTTTTATGGCGAGAAGTTTGTCCTAAGATCGTTGGAGCTCAAACATTTTATGATCTACGTTCCATAACACCAGACTTGCCCTTTTACGGAAAACATACTCCTCCGACGCTGGTCACCAGAACCGCGGCCATGGAAAATAGATTTAGATCTGATGCACCACGGTTGTCTCTGCAATGACTTTCTTCGATTTCGTGGCACAACACTATCTTCAATATCTACATAAACTTTCCTAATCTGCGAGCAGAGAAGGCAATTTTTGCTGGTTGGTGCTACTGGGTCCTCCCATAAACCACGCCTGTGTCGTCCTCTACATATTTTGAGCAACCGAAAATACTGCAACACCCTGTATCTATTGTCTAATGCCCATGAAATCTAGACCCGTGAAAGACACGATCAAATTAGAAGGCGCACAGAAAAATTCTCAATTCCCAATTCTGTGAGGATCTCTGGATCATGGACGCTGATGTCTAAAGGTCGGGGTGGTCGATGCTGTGCTATCTGCTTTCCCAATCCTCATGAAAAAAAAGTGGGCACACTCATAATATATCCTACCCTTGAACAGTTAATAAGATTCGATCAAAAAACCTCACCCT
>JASDQU010738488.1:270436-282980 GCA_032191745.1 Picea mariana | reverse complement strand
GTCGCGGGGACTAGTTCTATGGGAATAAAGGTGTTCATATCTAGCACATTGCATGGAATTGCTTCGAGGAAATGCATGTTTGCATGAAGGGAAGACGATGGACCTTCCATTGAGGAATGAGGACCTTCCAAAATTTTTACCTACATTGTATGGATGTCAAAGGAAAGAAAATTTGGGTGGCCATGAGTGTGGGAACCTTTGTTACTAAGGAGGAAAGAATGCTTTGGTGAATTCAAGAGAAACTTACAGTTTCATAGGTGCCGACCTTGGATCATGACCAACCTGTAGCAGGAAGCACAGTCTGACTGCAATAATGAACAAGAATGAATAAGCGATGTGGTGAATAGCTTGGCTAAGATCCAACACACCATGGAGGAGTGCTTGTCATAAAGTGTGGAAAACTTGAAATCAATGCAAGGGTGCATTAGGTATGAATGTGGCCATGAATGTTGATACATTCATTAAAGTCAATTGATACCTGAATTACATTTTGAAAGGTTTGGTAGGATGAAATGATGCATAGGTAAGGGATGATTTTTTTTCCCTCCCATGTTTATATAGATGTGGAGCAACTGCTAGAATGCACAAATTAAGAAAGGTTGTGATGACATTTTAAATGTGGTGAGAATATATATATATATATATATATATATATATATATATACACATGAGAAACTAATAGTTTGTTTAGCTGTGTAAAGAATGACTTGCAGGAAGAAAGAGTCTTGGATATGGAAATATTGTAAGCCCATAAGGAAGACCGATTGCCTACTAAGCTAAATTTCAATGGGGAGGGAAGTCCCATGCTTGTGAATCCAGTTCCATGAGGAACAAATCTGAAAATAAATGATGAAATTGGAAAATATGTGGGTGACAGATTTGCAATAAAATTATGAAATTTAGAATTGTGATGATGTTTCATGAATTTTGTATACCTGTGATACAGGTGGGAATAAAAGATCTATCCAGAAAGGACGGATGAAGGCTATCCAACTGGAAATCATGAAGGAGGCCACCTCTGAGCCATGAGAACCCTATGGTAAGCCATGATCACCTGGAATAGGTTGTGTTGAGGTAACACAATCCAGAGGGATGCCTCAACAAAGAATGTCTGAGGGATGCCTCGACTGTAAGGATCGATAAAGTATTTGGGATTATTCCTGTGCGAGAAAACCTTGGCAAGGCAAGATGGATCACCTGAGGAATTGTATAATAGAGAAGGGGATGCCTGAGATGGGGCCCAGAGGGTGAGTGACCACAAGGAAGAGGATACTCTGATAGTTCTTGTAAACTATTGATTGGGATCATGCACACAATGGGTATGTCAAGGAAAAAAAGTGATCTTGGATAACTAAACATCCACGTGGATACAAATCCACAAACTGCGTAGATAAGTATTGCGCTAGATTATGAAATTTGCCTAGAAATTTTATGCAAAAGTAAATTTTTTTTGCATGAGACTATGATTAATGTGCTTGTTGTCCAAGAATTATTGAAGGCAGGTGATGAAGATTAAGAGTCTGAAAAAGGACCTGACCAAGAAAGAAGGTCAAGATTTCTGAAGTGGCTGAATGAGGAAGGCATGAAAGGTGTTACTGATAAAGAACATAGAGGAAAGTGTTCATTTTAAGGGGAAGGGGATTGTAACACCCCTATTTCCCCCAACTTGTAATTAATCATTAATTAGGATTACCATGTTGTGGCATGGGAACAATGTAAATGTATTATTGTTTGAATTTCCAATACTTGACTGTGGGGGTGAATCTTTGAAAGTACTCGCCATGATATCACTAGAGGAAAGAATGTGAAAACTATAAGAGATCAGTTAATAAGAAAACAACTGGTGGTTGAACCATCAACTACCCCATGAATGAAAGAATGGTCTAGCTGTAGAAGGTCAGCCTGAAGTACCACAGGGTCCTGCATACCCAGAATGATCCAGGTTTCCTTCTGACAAAAGGAACATGATAGGAGGGATGTGCATGCAAGGCACGCCAGAGAATAGAAAAAAGAGTGGATAATGTGAGGAACTCGGCAACAGAGAATGAGCCGAAGGCCACGAGCTTGATGCTGAGGAAGCATCTAACAAACCTCATTGAGGTTGTGACAAAGAGATAAATATCTGAGAGTATGAAGAGAACGAGACCTAAGAAGAAGGTTGCGAGCTTGATGCTGAGGAAGCATCTGATAAACCTCACAGAAGATGTGAAAGATAAAGGATCGATGAGAATTAGAATAAATTCCTTGGTGATATCATGGCTTGGCAGAGGGGTGGCCAGAGTGTTAAGAATTAATTCCTCTGAGCCTATGGTTGGGTGGAAGGATGAACACCCACAGTCAGTTAGTTGGCTACAACCTGTAATAAATAAGTATTCTCATATCTTATGTATTTAAGTGGTAACTGTGAATTAAAGTTGGATATCCTATGAATATTGTAGGGATGTGCATGTTTTCTCAATGGTTATACCGTATCCCTCTAGTTCTTCCTAAATGTATATTTAAGAAAATAAGGAATTCTCTGACTTGTACATGTAAATGCCTAAGCCCCATGGTGGCTCAAGTTAAAATAAATGAACTGTGAATTTGTTGACCTTGGGGCATAGCCTCACGTGTGCATGTCGACACTCCCAGTCATTCTGAAGGAAGGAGTCAGTTAATCTCAGGAGAGGTAGTGCATGTATGTACATATTTTCTGCGAGGCGGGAAGAGATCGAGAACCCCCTTTAATTCTAGAGTTGATGAATGAGAACAAGGGGTGTGCGCAAGATTTCTCTAAGTGTTAAGTTCAAGAGAAATAGTGAAAAATACCTAAGTACTTAAGGAGATGACAAAGCTCAGGAAGGATAGTGAGATTCAAGCCCCGAAAGAAGAGATCCTTTAGTTTGGAAGACAAATGGATGAGATTAATTTGAGAGGATCTGAAGTTCTTCATGATCGTTGGATATGAAGAAGGAACGCAGACGTTAACCCTTAGAGCCCTTCGGACTTCGCGAGTATGACGAATTGAACATATTTTTCACATAGGAGGTGAATCCCTCGAAGTCTCTGAGTCCTGAACTTAATCCGGGCCGTAGATCTGAGGATGCCTAGGAACTATCTCAACCGTCAGATCTACGACATAGTTAGCTCGACATTGACCACTTTGGGAGGACAGAGGTTTGGTAACACCAAAACCCCCGAAGTCTTGAAGTCCCCAAGTTAATGTGGACTATGGATCTAAGGATCCTTCGGTATCCCTCAAAACCATTCGATCGAGGGGATGTGTGTATTACGTTGAGTTCATGTGGGGTCCCATGTGTCGAGTGATGACGTTTCCAGGTGCCCCTCTCAGAGTGGCACACACTGAGACCCAAGGGACCCTTGAGCGAAAGTTATGAGCCGCAGATCTCTGTGGTCACGTAGATACCCTCAGATCGTTAGATTGATACTGTGGTCAACCTGACATTGACCGACTCCGAAAGAAAAGAGGAGTTTGCATCAAAAAACTCTCAAAGAGATAGGATCCGAAGCAGATATGAGTCATCCAAGACAAAGGGACAGGTGTCATCAGATCTTGCACTTCAGAGAAAAGTCAATCTGGGAGAATCGAAGTGTGAAGGCACAAGTATTTCTGAAGGCTAGAGTCCTGAAGTCATCCCGACCGTCCGTTGGAAAGGGACACGTGGCAGAAGATCTGCCATTTCGAAGACAATTCACTCCGAGAGAAAATGGAGTGTCTTGAACAAGAACTCTCAAAGGTCAGAGAGCTGAAGTTCATTTGATTTGTCCATCAATTGAGGACAGGTGTCAGCAGATCTTCCATTTCATAAGATAGCCACTTAAGAGGAAAGTGGGGTCGCGCGAGTTGAGAATTCCCAAAGCTCGAAGCTCCAAATCACCCTTTAAATTGGCGCCTGGGCAAAGCCTGAGGTCATATGAAGGAAGGGGCCTAGCATGGAAAACTATCTCTTGTTGTTCAAATCCTTCAAAGGGGCCAAGAAAGAGCCCGCGGGTTTGAAAGAACCTGCACTTTGGTGAAAGGGGAACTGAGAGAGAGTTAAGGGAAACTAAATTTTGATACCCCACCCCTTAAAATAGCACCTAGGGGTCGGGTGTGTTACACCATACAATATGTTTACATAACACTTTTTATTAGAAAATAAATTAGATATTAAAATTTTAATTATAATAATTTTTTTTCTTTTAAAAACAATTTTTATATAGATTAAACATTTTATCTTGCTAAATCATTTTACTATTAAATTTAAATATATATTATTTAATAAATAATAAGTTTTAATATTGTTTTTTCAATAGTTTTTGTTTAAGAAAACGTTTAAATATGATGATGGTCATGGTGGTTGTGGTTAACATCCATTGAGACCAAAATTGGTCTATTGGGCCTTAAGAAAAGCAAGATTTTACTTGGATTTCCTTACAATGTTATTTCTATTCTTGAAAAACATTAAGATAAGCATTCTAAGATCACTAAAGTTTTGATGACTTAGAAGGTTAGGAAGGTCAGTATTGTGACAAATATTTTAAATTTGAGATCTAATTTGGGTATACTTAGAGATTGTGATGAATATCAATTCCAAGATACTTGTACAAAGACACTTCCTCCAAGATATTCTTTTCATATACAAAATTATCGTAGGTGATCTTGTTGGATTTAATCATCATAACCTTCATTTTTTTCGTGTTCGCAGTCATACATGAACTAGAGAAGAAGTCCTTGAGGATTATATGTTTTTTATTAAGTCCATAGAGATTCCTTTCCATAAGAATAATAACATCGGCTTAGAGAAGAAGGATGATTACTATATTAGCAAGAGTTGGCCCAACACAACATGCGACTTCCAAAAAATCTTCTAACTTGTTAATGTAAATTCCAAAAAGAGTAGGGGATAGGGGACAACCTTGCTTGACTCTTGTATTGCAGTAAATTTCTTCTAACCAACCTTCAGTATTCCTAAAATTGGCAATGAAGTTCTCATACAACCTTACCACAACAACTCTCAGACTGGAGGGATCTTTTATCTCTTCTAACTTATTCCAAAGGTTGGTCCTAGGCACAATGTCAAAATCTTTCCTAAAGTCAATGAAACAACAAAGGAGATTGGTTTTATTGTTGCAACACTCCTCTGCAATGATCCTAAGTGTGATAAGATGGTCCATAGTTGAATTATAACCTCTAAAACTGGCCTGACCTTTATCTTTTTTTCTATGTCTTTCTAGCCATATGATTATTTTATTTTCCAAAATACTTCCATATAGCTTGGATAAAATGGGGCTAATCATAATGGTCCTATAATTAGATGGATTTATTTTATCCCCACTTTTAAAAATAGGTCCAATGAGGATTCGATTCCAAGGTTTAGGGAAGCTCCCCATTTAACATCGGATCTATCAAGCACCGAGAGGGATCATATCTCTTAAGGTGCAAACCTTTAACCTTTCCTCAAGTTTTTCACTTTAAAAAGTGTTTTCACTTTAAATTCTCTGGTCTAAACTTTCTTTAAACCCATCTTTTCTCTTTGGCTTTCATTTTTTCCATTTCACCCCACCAAAATGATATACACACTTTCTTTCCATAATAAAATCATATTATTTAAACCTCCCTAAAATACATAATTTAGTATTGTGATCTTTATTGACATACTCAAATGAGAAAGAAAAAACCTCTAGTTTAGGAAATGAGTCTAAGGTAGATTAAATGAGTTGCAAGTTCATTAATGTTGATTGATTATTAAAACTTTCAAATGTTTTATGGCAATCTAGAACACAATTTCAATTAGAATTACAATTTAAATGATTGGATGGTTGGAGTTTCTTAAAATGGATTTTCTTTTTCTATCTTTCATTTTGTTTATTTCACCATATCAAAATAATAATAATAATAAAAATCTGGATTTATCAAGTACTGAGAGGGATCAAATCTCTTGAGATGCAAAACTTTAACCTTTCCTCAAGTTTTGCACTCTAAAAAAGTTTTTCACCTCAAAAGATTTGATCCCTCTAGATGCTTGATATATTTTGACATGTATTTTTATTATTTTATTATTTATTATTATTATTATTATTATTATTTTAATGCATATAGGGCATAATAGATCCATCTTAATCTCATATCAATGAAAAGGGATCAAATCTCTAGAGGTGAAAACCTTTTTTAAAAATTTACTATTTTGTAATGAATTTAAGTAATTTCTATATGCAATTTTTACCATTTTTACCATAGCTTTAGAGTTATTTTTAATGTTATGATCATAAATCTCACCCACAAGATAGACATATTTAATTTTAAATTTTATGATCAAATTAATAAGGTGAAAAATAAAACTTATATTTTAAGAAATACATAATTTCTTCTTTGTAATTACCATACAAGGACCTGCTCAATTAAGTTGTATTATTATAGTTATTAATTTTAATTTGAAAAGTAAAATGCATTAAGGTTATTTATTTGATTAGCTTCTAAATAGATTTGGGATAACCATACAATATACAATATGTTTTCATAACATTTTTTTATTTTTGTAATTACCATACAAGGACCTGCTCAATTAAGTTGTATTATTATAGTTATTAATTTTAATTTGAAAAGTAAAATGCATTAAGGTTATTTATTTAATTAGCTTCAAAATAGATTTGGGATAACCATACAATATACAATATGTTTTCATTTTTTATTAAAAATAAAATTAGATATTAAAATTTCAATTATAATATATATATATTTTTAAATAAATTTATATAGATTAATTAATTTATTTGGCTAAATCATTTCATGATTAAATTTAAATATATATGATTTAATAGATAGTAATTTTAATATTTTTTCTTTTTCAATATTTTTTTTTTTTAAGAACAAGTTTAATACAATCCTAGATTCATTTAACTCCGGAGGGATAAAATCTCTTGAGATGCAAAACTTTAACCTTTTCTCAAGTTTTGCACTTTAACAGATCTAAATCTTTACAGGTGAAAAGCTTTTTTAGAGTGCAAAACTCAAGGAAAGGTTAAAGCTACTTAGAGTGCAAAACTAAAGGTTAAAGGTTTGCACCTCTAGAGATTTGATCCTCTCGACGACCTTGATAAATCCTGGGTTATGATGGATCTATGATGGTTTAATACATTAATATTAAAATATTAAAAAAATATATTAAAATATATTAATATATTAAAATATATTAATATATTAAAAATTATTAATATATTTTTTAATATATCAATGTATTTTATAATATATTACTATCTTCATCGGTGGATTTTTTGTAAGGGCACTCTGCTGCAACTTTAAGGGTTTCTTCATGCTCCCAACTCCCGCCTGCTCAGACCATCTCTAACTCCCTGGGTATGCGCTGATCACCTCAGCCCTGCAGCTCTGACCACCTTAGAGAATGGGAACAGAAGGGGGAGAAAAATACCCCTCTTACTGCAACGTCACCGCCAAATATCTGGAGAACTTGCGAGCACGCAGACCAACCTTTGAGCCACCATTGCACCTGCAAGACCAATTTCTGCAGGAAGAGATGAAAACCAACAAAGACTCAAATATAGATGCTGAGTCCTTGCATCCAAAGGTTTCTCGAGCCTAGATACCCAGAAAATGTATCCCCCAAGTCCTGGTTACGCCCAGATATGTAACATACAAGATATAAAAGGTATGCAGAACAAAAATAAAATGCTAGAAATGGAAAAATAACAACAATATAACCATAATAATCACCACAATAACACTGAAATGATATAAGAATAACAACATAAATAACACTTTGATTTTGAGAGAAATGTTCACGGGCCTCTTCAACGGGGAAACCTCCAGTCAAGTAGATCTCTATTACAATAATATCCAATATAGGGTTCTCATACCCTCGACTCCTATTTATACTAAATATGTCTATCAAAAGAAGCATATACAGGAAGATCCTTAGAAGCGGAAGCTTCTATTAGGTCTTCTTACATTCAACTTGTTCTATTTTATTGCAAGGCCTTATTAATATTGACCTTTATTACATTTGAATATATCGTTTTACCTATGTGCGGGTTAGGACCATAACATGTCCTCCCCCTTAAAAACAACCTTGTCCTCAAGGCTTGAGATGTGGAAATTGCTGCAGAATGGTAGCTAGTTCCCAAGTGGCATCTACTGGAGTTGTATCTTTCCACTGGAATAACACTTCCTTGATGGTTCTTTGACACAGGTGACTCTCACGCTGGTCCAAAACTGCATGTGGCTATATCCAAATGGATCGTTCTTCGTCTAACTTGGGAAGGTTGGTTTGAATTTGGCACTTAGTTCCAATCACCTTCTTTAAGCATGAAACATGAAACATGAAAAACATGATGTATCTTAGAATGACTGGGCAAAGCTAACTGATAGGCCACCTATCCCACATGCTTGAGAATGATATAAGGACCATAAAACTTGGGTGCTAGCTTCTGACAATTCTCAGCCTTGAGGGAATTTTACTTGTAAGGTTGCAGTCGAAGAAACACCTGATCCCCTTCTGCAAATTGATGTTCAGAGCGACCTTGATCTGCTTGTTGCTTCATGTGATTTTGTGCCATGACCAAATTTTCTTTGAGGGTATGGAGAATAGCCTCTTGAACTGTAAGTGTTTGGTCAACCGCCTGGACCTTTGAAACACCCGCTAAGTATGAGAGAACTGGAGGTGGATTTTATCCATATACCACTTCAAAAGGAGTCATGCGTGTAGCTGTATGGTATGAAGTGTTGTACCACCATTCAACTAGGGGTAACCATTGAGCCCATTGATTTTTCTTTTCCGAGGAAAAACACCTCAAATATGTTTCCAAACACTTGTTGACAACTTCCATTTGACCATTAGTCTGGGGACGATAAGCTATGCTAAGATGCAATTGGGTTCCTTGTAGCTTGAACAGTTCTTGCCAAAAATTGCTAGTGAAAGTTGGGTCGTGATCAGAAACAATAGAATGCGGCATGCCATGAAGCTTGAAGACCTGATCCATGAAAAGTTGAGCCACTGTGGATGCTGTAAATGGGTGTTGAAGAGCACATAAATGAGAATTCTTGGAAAGGCAATCAACAACCACCATGATGAATGATTTATTTCTCGATTTGGGTAATCCTGTAATAAAATCCATAGAGATATCCCTCCAAATAGCAGGTGGAATCAGAAGCGGTTGTAGTGTGCCCTGAGATTTGACTGTTTTTCCCTTGTTGCATTGACACACATCGCATTCAACGACAAAATTATGAGTTTCTTGTTTCATACCATCCTAGAAAAAAGAACGTTTGACCTTGTCATAGGTTTTGGTAAACCCAGAGTGCCCAGCTGTGGGTGTAGCATGAAGCTCAGAAAGTACTGTGGATTTAAGTTTTGATTGTTTACTTAAATACAAATGACCTTTGTATCGAAGCTCATCATGGAGCCAAGAGTACCATGGGGAAGATGAAGCATTGGACTGCAATTTTTGGATCAGATGCGAACTTTTGGGATCGTGTAGCCATTCTCAGCGAATGACTTGAAGCCAATCTGGTACAATGAAGGAAAGAGAAAAAAGGGATCCGTCATCTTCATATTTTCCGAAAAGTGCATCCGCAACCACATTGTCTTTTCATTTCTTGTAAATGATCTCATAATCTTATCCAAAGAGCTTGTTCATCCATTTTTGTTGCTCCAGGGAGGAAATGAGTTGTTCCAAGAAATACTTGAGGCTTTGATGGTCTGTATTAATTTGGAAGAATTGCCCCAATAGATAAGGGTGCCACAGATCAACGACATGAAAAATATCCAACATTTCCTTTTCATAGATTGATTTGCCCAGATTTCTTTTAGACAGTTGCTTGCTGGTAAAGGCCAACAAATGACCCTCTTGCATAAGGACAACACCAATTCCTTTCCTCGAAGCATCACATTCCAAGAAAAAGGTCTTTGTAAAATCAGGAAGGGCCAGGACTGGAGTGGTGCACATGGACATATTCAAGGTTTGAAAACCTTGAGAAACTACTGGAGTCCAAGTGAAAGAGTTATCTTTTATGAGTGCAGTGAGAGGTGATGCAATCTTTCCATAATTCTTAACAAACTTGCGATAATAACCTGTTAAGCCCAGAAATCCACTCAAGATTTTGAGAGTATTTGTGTGAGGCCAGTCTTGCATAGCTTCAATTGTTTTAGGATCCACCCCGACGCCATCCTTGCCAACCAGATGACCCAAGTACTCGACTTCTGAGGCACCAAAAGCACATTTAAACTATTTTAGGAAAATTTGGTGCTGAGAGAATAGATGGAGAATTCGATCCACATGAGCAAGATGGTTTGTCTAGGTTTTGCTATAGATGAGGATATAATCAAAGAAAAATAAGACAAAATGATGAAGAAAAGGACGAAAGACATGATTCATGAGGCTTTGGAAGGTGGAGGGGGAATTACACAAGCCAAAGGGCATGAACAAAAACTCATAGTGGCCCTCATGAGTTCTAAAGGAAGTCTTGGGAATGTCTACCTCTTTCATACGTATCTGCTGGTAGCTAGAATGAAGATCAAGTTTAGTAAAGAATTGGGCACCACTCAATTCATCCATGAGGTCATCAATGACAGGAATGGGAAATTTGTCTTTAATGGTAAGTTTGTTGAGGGCGCAAAAGTCAGGACACATGCACCAAGGACCTTCTTTCTTCAGGACCATGACTACAAGAGAAGAGTAGGGGCTCGTACTAGGGCAGATAACGCTTGTGTTAGGGAGTTCCTGGACCATTTTCTCAATTTCATTTTTTTGGGAAAAGGGGCGACGATACAGACGGATATTGGGAGGAAGGCTTCCTGGTATAAGGGGAATGGAATGATCATGAACACCACGGGAAGGAGGGAGTCCCTGGGGAGTGGAAAATACCACTTGATGTTTAGAAAGGATGGATTGGAGGTCTTGCGACATTGAGGGTGTCTCCGTTGCTTGTATGGCATGGAGTTGTGCAATAACACCAGAATGACCTTTTTTGAGCATATTTTCCATGCGATGGGAACTAATGATCTCAGGTGAACCGATAATGATGCCTTGGAACTTATATTGTTGGTCCTCCTGGTCAAATTGCATGGTTAATTCCTTAAAATCCATGAGAATGGGACCCAAAGTCCTTAGCTAGTCTGCACCCAACACAATGTCACAACCACCCATGTCGATAGCAAACATATGAGATTTCAGGTGGTAGTCACCAATTTAGAGACACACATTTTCACAATGCCCTGCACATTTCATGGAGCCACCATTGGCAATCATGATTTGGAAATTATTGACTGCATGGATGTAGCAATGAGTTTCTTGGGCAATGCGGCGATGAATAAAATTATGGGTGCTTCCACTATCAACCAGAATGATGACCTTCCTATGCTCGATGTAACTGATTATCTTGAGGGTTTGGGGAGCATAGAAGCCAGTAAGAGAATTTAGGGAAATGACCGGTTCTACTTCGGGAGAGTCTGAGGGAGGGGTGATGTCAGTGGTTTCAGGTGACTCCGACACAAGGGGAGTTTCAATCTCCTCTTCCGAAATATCCTTCGAGACGGCCATAAAAATATTTTTTTCCTTACACTTATGTCCCGAGAAATATTTTTCATCACAATTATAACAAAGGCCTTTGAGTTGGCATTCAACCATTTCAGCCCTAGTCATTTTTTGGATCTTTAGTGGAGTGGAGGTATTAGTAGTATTTACTGGTTTAGTGCGAGGGATAAAGGAGGGTTTTCAGATTTGAGAAGATACAACCTATTGTGCTTCTTTATCTTTTTAGTAGCTTCGAACCAACTCTGAGGCTGAGCCATGAGGACATGGACCCAAATCTCATCCTTGAGGCCACTAATAAAACACTCTCATAAAAAGGCATTAGACATGCCCTCTGTCTGAAAAGCCAGGCACTCAAAAGCAACTATAAAGTCTTCCACTATTCCTGATTGTTTCAACTTTGTCAAACGAGCCAAATGGTTGGTGTTAGTGTCAAAGCGTTCATAAATCTCTTCCACAAAGTGTGTCCAAGCAATATACCCTTGATGGGAAGTTTTTCTCCATTGCCACCATTACCAACTTTCTTGATCTAGATGGAGAACTCCATATTAGAGTTTGGCCAAGTCATCTGTAATGTTGTATAAAGAGAAATAATGTTCCATTTGGGTTACCAAACCAGTGGGATCCGAGCCATCAAATTTGGTCACATCCAACCACGGAAGGAATATGTCTCGTTGAAAGTGATGGTGGTGAAAGTTATGGGAATGAGAGGAATTTTTAGCTTCAGTATGTGGAGGTGGGTCAGATAAAGGGTTATATGTAGGGATATGAAGCTTGGTGCATAGCGTCGAAAAGACAGATTCAAGCTGGGTGGTCAGGTCTTGTTTGATTTCCTCCATTGAGGATTGCATGGTTGTATTGATGGCGACAACATTGGCACTGAGTTGTTTCACTTCTTGTTGGGTCTCGGTGAGATTAGATTGCAAGGTAGTGAAGCAAGCTTCCAAGTCTTGGCTACGGGTATGGGCCATGATGAAGAGGGAACCGAAATGGGGTGGATGGGGTCAAATTGTTTTCC
>JASDQU010738488.1:225564-244523 GCA_032191745.1 Picea mariana | reverse complement strand
TGTACAAATCTATGAGAGTGGGTAAGAAGTCTTAATGCACATCTACTATCTTGCTTCTGACGAGTTGGTTTCCATATTAATAATGTATTTTAGACAAGTGAAATTAGTTTCTCTGGTTTTTGTTTGATAGAGTTTGCTTTGTGTATAGTGCAACTAATTTTGTCATCTTGCTGGTTTTTGCAGAGGCAATTCAAGTCGGCCGAGGACTATTACAGAGACTATGTAAGAAGAAAACAATCAAAGGTGAACAAGGAGAGAAGGTGTGTTGTTCACTTTGTTTTTTGGGTTTCTTAATGCGTTTATCTACCATGTCATCTTTTATGGTTCATAAGTATGGAGTTGTTCTGAATTTCCAAGTGCTGGGAGTGGCAAGTTGCAAGAGTTCTAATTTTGGGGTTGTGGAAATGTATGTCAGAGTGTAATAAATCTTGTGCATTGCATGCTATATGCTAGGGAAGATTAGGTTTTGATTCTTATTTTGTGTTTCCCGGTTGTCAACTTGTATTTTTCTTCCTTTTTTATAGTTTCTTCATGTTGTGGAGATAGTGTGGGTATAAAGTTAGGGAGTAGTGCATTATGTTTCATGTGTTGTAGAGAAATGTTGTTTTTAGGTTGGATGCATTTTTATATGGTGCTGAGGATTGTTTGGTTCATGCATTGGAGTGTCCCATCCATTCTTTTTTTCTTGGGGGGGGGTTTGATTATATTATAAGCATGTATAGTTTAGAAATACGTGCATTTTCCAGTTTTTCCAGAGGCTTTTTCTATGAACATATGGTGAAAATTGGTGTAGCCATGTATTGTGCAACTCGACACTCACAGAGGAATATGGTTGCCATAGCTAGTACTGTGTATTTTCAATGCTTGTGCGAAGAATTCATGTTGATTATGGTGCAAAAGGTAGCGATTTAGAACTGATGTCAAGTGAATGCATAAGGAAAAATTCTATGGATTCTTGGCACATGTATTGAAAATAGAACAAATTTCTATTGTGTGAGAGGCATGGTTGTGTGGAGGGAAGATATATGGCTATAGAAAAACCTTCCATCCAACCTCAAAATTGGCCAAGTAAAAATGATTTTTACTAGAAAATTGTCCAAATAAAAATAGATTGAAAACTCGTGATTGCCCCAAGGCCAAGAGTAGGATGCCAATCCATTAAAATTTATTTACGCATACCTTTTTAATAACAATATCCATAAGAAAAAACCATCGAGCAATGTAAAAATAAACATCACATTTTCTTTGTAGTGCTTCTAGATGCGTGGCATTACCTCCTAAATCAAAGTAAATAAATTTTCCATAAATTAGTGACCTATACTGAAAATTAAATGGCCTTTCACAATGAGGGATGTGGAACTATTTTAAATATGGAGGTGCAAAGGTGTAACAATGCAGGAGGATGACCTGTGTGGGTTGTCCTCATAAGGCTTAAAAATACAATAAAACAAGTATACCTATGAACATATGGTGGCACTTGGTGGAGTTATGTCCTAGCACAACCAGTACTGTGTATTTTAAATACTTGTGCAGCGAATTCATGCTGGTTATTATTGTGCAGTTTCACACTTGCTATTGCAAATCATTAGTCCAACCTCAAAAGTGGAAAAAAAATGATTTTGACTAGAAAATTATCCAAAGACATATAGATCGTAGAATTGGGATTATCCCAAAGCCAAGAGCAGGATGCCAATCCTATAAAATGTCTTTTACACATACATTGGCTACCTTATGAATAGTAATGGCCATAATAAAAAAAGATTGGGCAATCTATATATAAGAAACACATTTTCATGGCACTACTTCTATATGCGTGGCCTTTATTCCTAAATTGGGGAAAATCAATTTACCATAAATCACTGACCTATTTTGGAATTACCTTTCTTGTCACAATCATGGATGCAAAACTATTGGAAATGTGGATGTGCATAAGTGTAGCAATGCAGGAGGATGACCAATGTGGGTACTTCACACAAGGCTTAAAAATAGACCGTCCTAACTAGACCAAGCATAGTTGTGTAGACCAGATGATGATTCAAAATATAATTAGTGAATGATTGCTATTTTAATTCCTTATACGATATTCTACACTTTCTGCCCTTGCGCTAAGAATTCATGACACTTACAGTGTGGCATTGGCATAGTTAATCAGATAGACACTTGTGAAATTGGAAGAGTGATATCATAATCAATTCATCATAGGTGTATGTTGCACAAATCCAATACTTTTTCTATTTAGCACTTGGTCTATATTCAAATATTGAGGACATAACCGATATGTTTGCTCTTTGTGCATTGCACAGTTTCACATCTCGCATTGTGTTGTTTAATAGCGTGTGCTCTATGCATAGTGTAGTTACTTGGTTTCATTGAAATACACATTGGCATTGATGTGTTGTTTAAGCAAACCAAGGCTCTTTTACAAGCTGTGTTTCTGAATTAAATGGTTGAATGAAAACTTCTTGATGTGCATCATATATGCGAAAAAAAAATTAGTGCCCATAAATCAATGACCTATTTTGCAAATTACATTTCTTGTCATAATAACAGATGCAAAACTATTGGAAATGTGAAGGTGTAGAAATGTGGGAGGATGATCCATGTGGGTACTCCATAAAAGGCTTAAAAATAGATTGTCTTAATTAGATCAAGTATAGTTGTGCAAACTGGATGAGGATTCAAAATAGATTGAGTGAATGCTTTCTCTATTTTCATTCGTTGTGTGGGATTCTACACATTCGACCCTTGCACTATGAATTCATGGCACTTATGGTGTAGCATTGGCATAGTTAGTTGCATAGACACTTGTGCAATTGAGAGAGTGATGTCATGAGCACTTTCACATAGGTGTATGTTGTATAGAGCCAATTCTTTGTCTATTTAGGACTTGGTCTATATTCAAATCTTGTGTTGAGAACTGATACATCTGCTCTTTCCACACTGCCTTAGTTTCTCATCTCACATCATGTTGTTTGATAACGTGTTCTCTATGCACAGTGTAGTTAATTTGTTTCATTCAAATTTGCATTAGTATAATGTTTAAGAAAACCAACTTTCTTTTATCAAGTGTGTTGCTAAATCAAATGATTGAATGAAATATTCTTGATGTGCATCATATATGCAAAAAAATAGTGCCTAAATATGATTTTTCTTTGAGATTTTTTTCGCTTGGTTTCTCAATGCTATAGACATAACTTAAACATCATATGAATGAAATAAAATGAAAGAAAGCATGTTTTCATATTCTTATTACATATTTATGAAGTTCTTGTTTTGGTATTGGATCAAGAAATTGTGTTGGACATTGCAAGCACCTGATACAACAAATATTCTGGTCATAGAGAAAATAAAATATTGGCAATTTACATTGCATTTTCATCTCACTACCATCGATCTGCATTGATATTTGACTTGTTTAATGTGAAATACATTGAAAAAATCACCAATTTTTAAAAATAAAATAGGGCAAATAAAGAAACATGGAACATGAATTGGAGTGATGTGTTTTTCTAATTTTATTTGTGTACTATTAATTTGTAGTCCGTTATTATTGTGTATTTCATGCAATATTGACATAAGAGTTTATTTGTGTGTTCATTGAATTTGGTGCAATGGTTTCACATGAAAATGAAATAGAGAAATTTCATGAGAGCAATAAGTGACAATAAATATTGGAGAATAAATGCAAGAATAATATCCCAAGAGGAGGTATTCCTATAACAATTAGACAAGGAACAACCTTTTTTCTTGGTAAATTATATGCATATACAACAATATATATCCATAATGAATAGTAGTGCATATATTACATAGTTCATATTGCATCTATGGCTATCCTATTGGTAGTGGGTTGGAAATCTAGGGTTTGTCAAGATTTGATGTACAAAACTACAAGGCATCTGAATATTGAATGTTTTGTGGAGGACTAAACAAATTATGACTGGACATGATATTAGAATTACATAGATGATCTAGCCTTCTTCTAGATGTGAATGGACAATGTATTGAAGAAAAAATGTTGGACTTTCATTGATTGGTTGATAGTGCATCAACGATGTAATAAACATATAGCATTCAAATAGATAACTATTTAATTGAGAAAAGACTCATTGGATTGCAAAAAAGAAACAAAGTTTGGGTTATTTTCAATTGAAACGAATGACACATATAAAGATATACTAGTACATTTCACATAGCTATGCTATCTACTTTTCTCGTTTCAACAATGGTTGCATGGCTCTATGCCATGGATTATGTGTTATTAATATGTGGTTATCTTGTGGTTTAACACTTATCTATCAAATGGAAACATGATTTGGAAACAATATAATCTAATTTATTTATATCTGTTAACACTATCAATTGATGCAGATAGTGTTATAAAGCAACAAGAAGACAAAGCGAGGATAGTGTTGACATCTAGTACACGATGGTTTATTTTTCCAGAGATTGCACCCTGATACATACTTATAAGACTAACATTTCGTACTTAGCAAGATTTAGATTCTATTATCTTGGTGGTCCTTGGCTCAAGCGATGTTGCGATGTCAAAAAAAGGATATGTTGAATTGCAAGTGTTGTGAATGAGGCTAGGTTGGATACCTGCACATTGCTTGAGTAAGTGAAAACCATATGTCTGGGATGTTGTTGCAGTCCCACACAAATTTTTGAATGAGTAGGGTCATCTTGGAAGTGGTAGTTGGATTTGGTGTGCATTTTTCTATGTTGGTGATGTCTTTGTGCCTGGGATTCCTCTCAAATGGTGAAGTGTGGGCGTGCTTTATCTTGGATTATATAAATATAAGAACTAGATGGACCAAGTCCTGCATCTAGAACTTTTTCGAGTTACTCGGGTACTTGCAAACCACAAGGATGGGGCAATCGTTCCAATGGGAAGGCCCAATGTCATCTTTGTGTCTAGTTCGTCTTGATTGATAACAAAGAAGAGGAGGAAAACTACAATTGATAGAGGGGTGAGTCCAAATAATTCACCTACCAGGTTCATCAAAGGTGTTGAACCATGGTAGAATGCACAACAAATGTTGGCCTAGAAAGATGGAATACTACATGAACTTCAAAGCACAATTCAAGCAACTATTTGGTGAGGCTAGGGATATTTTTCATGGAATGTATGTTGGATCCCCTTCCCAATAGTTTCCTTAGTGAAAATTGATGTGATAATTAAAAGATGGGACTGCAGGCAGTCTCCATGAACTACACGTTGTAGTAAATCACATGTTTCCTAGGAGAATCCATGGATGCGAGAACTTTGTGGTTAAACTATGATTCCTGGGATAAAAGGACTTGGTGGCTAGTATAATTTCTCAATTGACAACTATTATCACACTAAATTTCCTTGGGTCTTTTAGTTTGTTTTATTCTTTTTAAGCCTTAGATTTTAAATTTTTTAAAGTTTCATCCCTTTAAAGTTTATGTTTGGTAAGACCCCTTAGATGATTAAAGTTTTGAGTCTTAGCTCTAGTTTGATCCTCAAATGGATTTTTGGTCCTAGAACCATTTTAGCTCATGACTTATTTTGGTCCCCTTCATGACTTGTCCCTAGGTCGATCCATTCCATGACTAGACTGATGTGACACACGTTTCTCCTCACTCATGATCTCGTAGGCATGCCTCATTGTCCTTGCTTACCTGTCCAATCATTTTTTGAATTGGAAGCGCTTCCCACTCATTAGGCAGTTCCATAGGGCCTATCTTGTTCATCATACTTCCACCTCGAGTCATTATTTCCATGACTGATGTCATGTTCCTTGTTTTCAGTGCTAGGAGTCAGTTAAATATGCCCATCAAGATCTTGCATTTACAAGCCCTGGTAACAATTTCTAATTTTGAAAAAATCAACAGTGCTGTGTTGCGTAAATTCACAAAGTTCAGATTAGGTGATAACATTGCAACAAAATCTGATGCTGAGAAATATTTGAGGGCCGTATTTTTCGCAATTTCATCCTAAGATTTCGTTGAATATCCCAACAGGTGTCTACTCCACAGGTATCCCGTGTTGCCTCCTCTGCATATTAATTTTCATAGGAAATTTGAGCTCGGGTTTTTGGTTTGCCGAGCTTGTGCAACTATAAGGGACCTGTCTTTGCATGGTAGCCTTGTCTTCTCTCTTTCTCAAACTTGTAAACTTCATTGCCTATATCTAAGTCTGATTATTGGTGCTTTCCTTAGTCATTGAAATTGTAAGCTCTCAAATAGTCTATCCTCTGCGTATGCATCGCACTACCCAGAGGCGCTGCTTAAACCCTCTCTGCTTCCCCTGTTTCCTTTCATATTGGAGTTAGGTGTTTTTACTCAATTACAAAGAGCCAATTTTGGATTATCCCCTCACTGTCTACACTCTCAAATACCTGTACAAGTCTAAGGGTGTAGTTTCCACAGTTAATCTTGGCTTACCATCACCAACCTGTTCAAGTTTAAAAGGTCAGCCTTGTATATTTGAAGCCCACTTTAAAGCCTTCTTGGTTATTACTATCCTATAAGCCTTTAAGGGCTCTCATTCTAAGCCATGGAGACTCCTCAATCGAGGAACACACACAAAGGTGGCAAGGTGCTTAGGAAAGAACTTGTGGACATGTATCTTTTTGACACAGAGCCCATGGAAAGAGAGGTCTTTCAAAGAGTAGGTTGTCTCTCTTTCGGCCAGAATATGCAGAGAGGCCACCCAAAGGTAGAAAAAGAGTTTGCATTACATTTTGATGGCAGGAAAACCAAGGTTGGGGATTTGGAATTTGAGGTGACTGAAGCCTCTATCTCAACTACAATAGGGATCCCCATTACAAGTGAAAAGTGGTTCAAAGACATGGCTTTGAGTTCAGCCTATGCTAGAGATCTCTTTAAACCTGAATATCAAGCCAATGATTTGTCTAAAAGTATGCCAAGGAGTCAATTGATTGAATAATTTGACAGAATATTGAAGATCATACAAAGATATTTTACATGTGAAGGGAGATTTAACACATTGTACCAGTACCATATAAGGTTGTTGCTACATTTTACTGGTAAGGTTGAGATGAATATTCCCTATTACTCGTTAAGGAGCACAGGTAAGATGTAAGACAAGATACAAGCCAAATCTAAGGATGTGGATTCTAGCCTTTTCCAGTCTAGATTAATCAGAATGCTAGTTTATGAGGAATTGGGTAAGAAAGAGATTTCATGGGAGCATTTTGTTGTTACTTCTCATTTCAAGTTGGATCTAGCATCAAATCCTCAATCACAGAAGGCAAGTCCTATGTCACCCACCAGTTCTACTAAAGCAAGGACCAATAGGAAGAGAAAGGGCAGAGCCCCTATTAAGGTTTCAGAGATTAGTAAGCAGGTCATAGAAGCTGAAGAGAAATTTTTTCCTTCTCCACAAAGATATTTTTCACCACCTCCTCCACCAGGGTTAGAAGATGTGCCTTCTTCTACCAAATCTACATCCAAGAAATGGAAGAAGCTATTCTTTCCCTCTTCTCCTCTAGCAGTCAAAATCAAGGGTAAAAGACCTTTCACAAGGCCATCAATTCCTAAGGAGGTTTTCAAAGAGAAGTCTTTACCAGAAACCCCTATTCAAAAGAAGAAGGGAAAAAGCATTGAAAAGCCCATGGAAGAGAAACCAGAAACCCCTATTCAGAAAGAGAAGGGTAAAGGTACTAAAATACCTTTGGAGAGAAAAGATGAAACCTCTATGAAAGATTTTGAGAAGGCCGTGGAAAGAAAAGAAGAAATCCCTGTGCAAAGGAAGAAAGGTAAAATGAAATCCACTAAGAAACCTGATGAGGTAGACAAGACATTTCCAATGCAGGTGGAAGAGGAGTTTGAGAAAAAACCTATTGAGAATGTGCATAAAACTGCTCTTCCTGACAGTTAGACCTTCAAGAGTTTTATCAGGCAACTTAAAGATGCAAGGAAAGAGGTGGCACAATTGAAAGAGGAAGCCATGTCTGACATGGTGAAAATGAAAGAGTTCATGGATGGCTACAACCATACCCTTGACTTGGCAAGGTTTGTAGCTAGAAGGGACCAACCCCTTCATAGACAGCTAAGAATATTTACAGGAAGAATAGAGGCTTTCAGTCTCAGAAGAGGAAGCTAAAGGCAGAGCTGAAGCACTTTCAAGATGAGGTAGCCCAAAGAAATTTATAGGTGTTGGTTGAAGTTTCCATTGAGAACGAAAAAACAACAGCTAAGGAGAGCACATCTACATTGAAAAGGCATGTCAATGCTAAGAAGAAGAAGTCTGTTGTGTCAATTGAAGATCCTCTTTCTACCAAAAAGAGTGTGAGGTTAAGTGTCAATATGAAAAAATAGTTGGTAAAAGGTAAGCCCCATTTTTGAGGATGGTTCTTTTTTGGGAGAGTTAAATGATATTTAAATATTTCCTCTGCCATCTATATAGGCTTTTAAGCGTTTAACTATCAGAGTTTTGAGTTTTTTCTAAGTGCTAACTCCCTTAGTGGTAAAATGCACTACCTTCTATACTGCCAAGACACCTAAGTAAAATAGGTTTGATATCATGAAAGGTCATCAATTGCTCTACACATGTTCAAGATTGAAGGCGCTATGCTTTTTACAATGCTACTTAAACCTACACACAGACACAACATAAGTGGCGCTACCTAATATTTGGCAGAGAACAGAGTTGGCATATAGGCGCTACATATAGGTGCTACCTAATATTTCACAGAGAGCCAAGTCTGCACACATACATAGCATAGTGGTGTTACGTAGAGGCACTACCTAATATTTCAGAGAGAGCAGAGTCTGCACATATACGCAGCACAATGGTTCTACGTAGAGGCGCTACCTAATATTTCACAGAGAACATAGTCTGCACATATACACAGCACAGTTGCGCTACCTAAATGCGCTACCCTTTCCACTTGTCCATATTGTGAAATACACTACTCAGACTGCTACCTAAAGAAGCTACCAACAGACACCAGGGATCTAGGAAGGTCAGGCCAATGACTTTTTGGATGGATGATGATGGATAAAATTGCAGAAGCAACAAATGGAATTATGAGGACAACTACATGCTCCTAAAAGACACATGGCAAAACAGGAGGTTTCACAACAAGAGAGAATCAAATCAGTTTGAAGCATGGTTGGATTATTCACCAACATTTTCCTATTTTATAGCATAGGTGGTTAGATAAGTTGTTAGATCAAACAAATGTTTAGATATTTTCAAGGGAAAGAGGCCAGCTCGTACCTCCAGCTGTTGCCTCCCTTTTGTTATAAATAGATAGATCAATTACTTTATTAGGGTTGGATGGTTTAGCAAGGCTCCCTTATACTATAATATTTTGATGAAGTAACTATGATCTAGCTATGTACTAGACTTAAAACTTTTTGGCTAATAGAAATCAGCTTCTCTTTCATCTTATTTGCTTTTTGATGCTAAATGTTCATGCCTTGAAAGATTCACATGAATGATTGTGGTGATGTTATGGTGGATGTTTGATCATTAATATTATCAAGATGTTTATTTAGCTTCCTTAATTTCTGAGTTCAAGAGATCTTGTGCTAGGAAAATTTCCTCCTTAGGCTTCTGTAGACTTGATGTTTACATTATCCCCTACACTTGTCTTATTCAAGTCTTCCCTCTGTTCATACTTACTCCCAAACTATTGATTGAAGTTAGCCAAGACCTTGATTGTTGGTACATGGTAGCCCTGTTTTCTGAGTTGGAACATTATCATTTTGAGTCTTTTCCATTTGACCTTTAAAACACTCTTACATTCACTTATAACTTGATGGGTACTAGGATTACCTTCTTTGCAATCTGAAGGTGATTCCTAGTGCTAACATTCTTGGCACTATTTTCAGGGAATGATTTGAAGGCTTTTCCCTGGGATTAAATGACATAGTATACTAGTCCTAAAGGTGCATTAGAACTTAGTATCTTGAAGATTGCAACCTGCACCTGGCGACTCCATTGTTTTAGCTCTAGCACCTAAAGGCAGACATACAAGATCAAATCCACAACTACCTTTGGTTCCATCTAAGGCTGAACCAGAGAAAATAATCAAGAAGGGAAAAGCTTCTCTGAAAAGTTTTTCTGCTGCTGCTACAAGTGTTTCTGGTCAGTTGCCTGATTCCACTCTTGATACTCCACTTGTTTTATCAAGTAATCTTTCTTTACCTTCTGCTGAAGTATCTAAAAAACTTGATTTTGAAGAGTTTCCTATTGAACACTCTTCCTTTGAAATTGAATTGAAAGAAGAAAACATTGACATATTCTCTTTCCCTGATATTGAGAAGTGTTTCAGCCTTGATAGTTTTGAATATTTCCCTACTTTAGGCTTTGCTACACCTCTTTCTGTTAAAACTCTTGCTGCCAACGAAGTAGGAACTTCATCCCCTTTTCAGACCTTACTATCCTCTTCCAAGACCCAACCTTCTGTTGTGAAAACTGAAACCCCCCCTTCATCTGTTCCTTCTTCTCCTAATCTGCATACAATCAAGTCTCATTCTCCTTGTTCACCAAGGAACCAAAATCAAATGGCAGTTGTTAACCCCCCTGCAAATTGGATGGATGCCATAGTGGCTACAAGATACACTCCTCTAGTCTTACCTCAGCCAGTGAATTCTCTTCCCCTTGGAGATTACTTGAAATACATGCTGAAGTTTACTGGAGAAGAAGATATAATAGATGAGTAACATCTTGCTTCTTTCTATAGCTATACAAATAACCAAAATATTGAAAATGAGGATGTGTGGATGAGGGTTTTCATCCAAATCCTTTTTGGTGAGGCTAGGAAGTGGTTTAGGGGTTTGGTCCCTGGATCCATTACTGGTATTGAAGCATTGGATGAAGCCTTCTTGAGGCATTGTGGAGACAAAAAAGACTTTTTGTACTACATCATTGAATTCAGATCCTTAAAAAGGAAAGAAGGAGAGTCTGTATCTGATTTTTCTAAAAGATTTAACAAAATGTACAACAAGATCCCTGACGAGATAAAACCCACTGAAACTTCTGCAAAAATCACTTATGCCAGTGCATTTGATTATGAATTTTGCCTCCTTTTGAGAGAAAGAAGGTCACCTTCCTTAGTTCATATGCAATATGATGCCTTATAGGTAGAATCCAACATAGTGGCATCAGATAAGCTCAGGGGAAAATCTGATAGGGATAGGAGAAAAAATAGGGCTGGAGCTTCAACTTCTGATTCCTTTGTTTTCCATTCTCAAGTAGATGAGCTGACCAAATTGGTAAAATATCTTTCCACTGAGATTGAGAAACTCAAATCAGAAGGGAAAAAAACATATAGAAATGCTCAAAACAATGATAACATAGGTAACTACAGGAGACCAAATAATGCTCCCCAAATCTTTCCCAGTGATCCTAGAAATAGAGAGAGAGATGATCAGAGGGTACAAGCTCCTTTGAAAAATAATTTAGTGGCTGATGAAGAAGAAGAGGAGGTAGAAGATGATCCTGAGATTCATTGCTTAGGTGACACATCCCCATCCACACACTTGACTCAATCCTCTTATGAGCAATCTTTAATGGATATTCAAATTAATGAGTTAAGAAAGGGAGAGAAAGAAAAGGAAAATTCTAGTAGATATAATCTGAGATCTAAGAAGAATGAAGAAAAAATTGATGCCCCTAATGAGCCTGCTCGAAAAGAAGATTCGGCCAAGGCTGTGACAGTGAGAAGTAAGGAAAAAGACTCTCAAAACCCACAAATTATGATTAGAAATCCTTTTCCTGAAACCAAAGAGATCTTGAAACCTTCTTCTTCTTTCAGTTTTGAGAATGAGATCCATAAAATAAAGATCCATGTACCTTTTTTGGAATTGATAAAAAATGAGGAATTTAAAAAATATCTATCCAAAATGCTACATCCTGAAACATCTCCAAATGCCACTGATTCAATAAATATGCAAGATGAAAAACCAACAATGATTTTAGGTCCTTTGATAGAGGACATAGATGATTCATCCCCACCTTTCTATACCTCACTGAATATACATGATAAGGTGTTGCACAATTGTCTCATGGATTCAAGGGCATCCCTGTTATGGATGAACTTGGGTTAGAAATCAAAAAGACTTATCATGACTTATATTCTTTTGACTCCAGAAAAGTGAAGTGTCTTGGAGTCATTAAGGATATGGTGGTAACCTTATTTCAGTTTCCCATGAAGAGTATACTCATGGATATCATGGTTGATGATGTTCCCCCCAAGTTTGGCATGCTCTTGTCAAGATCCTAGATAAAAAGACTTGGGGGAACCTTGCAGATGGATCTTTCTTATGCTACTATTCCCATTTTCGGGGGAGAGCATAAAAGACTTTACAGGGAAGCTCAATTGGATTACATTATTAGTGATTAAGAAAATCCCACAAATCACCCTGTTTTTTCTTCTGATACAAATCTAGGATCTAGCATTTTCTAGCTCACTGATGCTCCTGAAGCCCCTCTAGAAATCAGAAAACAGTCCATTACCTTTTCTGAGGAGCCTTTTCTAACCACTTCTGTTTGGAATATGTTCTTTGATGGAGCCTCTTCCAAGGAAGGTGCTGGTGATGGGGTGATATTTGTCTCACCAAATCAAGAAACTATATCTTTGCCATATAAATTAGAATTTGAGACTACTAATAATGTGGCAGAGTATGAGGCTCTTGTCTTGGGGTTGAGGGCAACTAAAGACATGGGGATAGAAGAGCTATCCATATTTGGGGATGCTGAATTGACAATCCATCAGATTAAAAATATTTATCAAACAAAGCACCCTAGGCTTAGATCTTACAGAAATGAAGTGTGGGATTTGGTGGACAGTTTTTTCTCTTCTTTTGATATATCATTCATTCCTAGAGAAGAGAATACCATGGATGATTCTTTGGCTATATCAACAAGAAAATTCATAATTCCTATACCACCAAAAATCAAGTATGATGTAGAAGTCAAATACAAGCCTTCTATACCGGACAATGTAAAGTATTGGAAGGTGTTCGAAGATGATTTAGAACTTAAAAATTTTGTTGAGGCTGTTGATGAGTTTTCTGCATTACACATTGATCAGGATCATGATTCAGAAATTACTCCTCATGCTGATGTTTTCCTCAATAAAATTGCTAATCATCATATTGTGCAACTACCTAACAATCATATTCCAAAAGGACTAGTTCCTTTGGAAAGATTATTTTACAGGAATGATGTGGCAGTGAAAGGGAAGGTATCTATTGATGATGCTGATATAAATGAGTGTAATTTGGGCACTGAAAAGAATCCGAAATATGTCAAGTTGTCAAGTAGCCTATCTAAAGAGAAGAGGGGAGAATATACTAAGTTGTTGAAGGAATTTTCTGATGTATTCACTTGGACTTATGAAGATCCCAGAACTTATGACACAAGCATAATAGAGCACAAGATCCCATTAAAAGAAAACACCAAACCCTTCAGGAAAAAGTTGAGGCAAATAAATCCTATGTTGCTGCCTATCATGGAGAAGGAGGTTAAGAAGCTTTTAGATGAAAAAATTATCATTCCTTTGAGGTATTCTAAATGGTTGGCCAATTTGGTCCCAATAAGGAAAAATAATGGAGAAATCGGACTTTGTGTGGATTTCTGAAATTTGAACAGAAGCTCAAAAAAGGATAATTACCCTTTGCCCAAGATGGAGCACATACTACAGAAGGTGACAGGAGTATCTAAGATGTCCATGGTTGATGGTTTTTTTGGGTATAATCAGGTCTCTGTTTTTCCATAGGATAGAGAGAAGACGACTTTTACCACTCCTTGGGGTACATTTATGTACGCCAAGATGCCCTTTGGCTTGATGAATGTAGAGGAAACTTTTCAGCGAGCTATGGACATATCATTTATTGGAGAGAAGGATAAGTTTGTTGTTATCTATTTAGATGACATAACAATGTACTCTCAGTATGATAAAGAACACTGTGATCACTTAAGAAAGGTTTTCTTGAAATGCAAAAAATTTGGCCTCTCTTTGAATCCGAAAAAGTCATTGTTTGCCATGAAAGAAGGAAAATTATTGGGGCATATTGTGTAACCTGAAGGGGTAAGGATTGATTCCAGTAGGGTTGAGGCTATACAAACATTTTCACTTCCTAGATCTAAAAAAGAGGTACAATATTTTCTGGGAAAAATTAATTTTTTGAGAAGATTTGTGTCAAATTTTGCTGAGTTAGTTAAGCATATCACAACCATGTTGAGGAAGGATAGTGAAATCAAATGGAATACTGAGACCTGTGATTCTTTTGATCAAATAAAGAAAGCCTTGACTGAAGCCCCAGTTCTTGTCAGCCCCGACTACTCCAAGGACTTTCTTATTTTTTCTTTTGCCTCTTTTGATACAATAGCAGCAGTCCTATTGCAGAAGAATGCTAAAGGCTTAGAACAACCCATTGCCTTTTTCTGCAGGGCATTGAGAGATGCTGAACTAATATATGACATCATGGACAAGAAATCCTATGCATTTGTTAAAGCTCTTAAGTCCTTTAGAGTTTATGTCCTGCGTTCAAGAGTTATTGCTTATGTCCCATCAACTGCTGTAAAATAAATTCTTATTTAGCTTGATATAGATGGAAAAAGGAGCAAGTGGATTGCTAAATTACTTGAATTTGATTTGGAGATTAATCCCACCAAATTGGTTAAAGGCCAGGGTTTAGCCAAGATCTTGGCTGAATCAAATTGCTCAGCATTGGGGGTGAATTTCATCCACTCATGTTTAGAAAATCAACAGGCTGAGATAAATGATAAAGGTCCTCAAATCATCTATGCTTTGGAAAATTGTAGCTGGTACAAGGACATTATATTTTTTCTGCAAAATTTACAGCCTCCAAGTGGTATGGAAAAGAACAAGGTGAGAGCCTTAAAATTCAAATCAATAAAGTACTACCTTGTTGACCAAATTTTGTATTGGAAGGATCCATTAGGAGTGGATTTGAGATGCCTAGACCCCCAAGAAGCCCAAAGGATTATGTCTGATTTTCATGACAATTTATGTGGGGGGAATCATTATTGGAGAACCATGGCATACGAGATCCTCAGGGTTGGGTACTTCTGGCCCAACTTGTTCACTGATGTTTGTACTAAGATCAGAGCCTATGTTAAGTGTCAACATTTCTTCGAAAAGTAGTAGCTTAAGTCTTTTCCATTAAAGCCTGTGGCAGCCTCAGAACCCTTCCAGCAGTGGGGCCTAGATTTTATCGGGGAAATTCATCCCGCTTATAGTGGTCAACATAGATGGATATTGACTACTATAGATTAATTTACTAAATGGATTGAAGCTATTCCTACAAGGAATTCTTCACACAAAGTGATCATTGGTTTCCTAGAAGACATCATGGCAAGGTTTGGGTGTCCTGATAGAATCGTCACTAATAATGCTGCATATTTCAAGGCTGAACCATTGATTCAGTTATGTGAAAAATTTGGGATCACTTTGATCCATTCTACCCCTTACTACCCTTAGGGAAACGGGTTTGCAGAATGCTCAAATAAAATCATTATAAATACATTAAAAAGCTGTTAGAGGATAACAAAAAGGCATGGGATTCAAAACTCAAATTTTCTCTATGGGCTGACAGAGTGACGATAAAAAGTTCCCTGAGACTTTCCCCTTTCCAGCTGGTGTATGGAGTTGAGGCAATTTTTCCTTCTCAACTTTCCTTACCTGTGGCAAAATTCTTCCAAGATTATCAAGGGGAACCTGATCATATGATCAGAAGGATTCATCAGCTGGTTGAAGTCTAGAAGACCTGAGAGAAGCTTGTAGACAAAGCATATGACCATCAACTGAAGATCAAGCAGGCTTTCGACAAAAAGGTGAACAAAGAGGATTTTCGATTGGGCAATCTGGTGCTCAAATGGGATGCACCGAAGCAAGATAAAGGAAAGCATGATAAATTTGAATCTTTATGGATCGGTCCTTTCAAAATATCTAAGGTATTCTCTAATAACACTTTCAAGTTGCAGAATATGGAGAGTGAAGAGAATTTTGGTGGCCCTGTTAATGGGGGTTTCTTGAAAAAGTACTTTACTTGAGACTTGAGTGGCTCTTCACGTCATTGTAAATATCATTTTATTTTTATTTTTGTTTCAATAACTGACCCCATATCCCTAGGATAAGGCACTAAATCTACTCATTCTTGGCAGCCCGCAAGGGGCATGCCATCCCTTATGGGGCCAATGTTATCACACTAAATTGCCTTGGGTATTTTAGTTTGTTTTTATTCCTTTTAAGCCTTAAATTTTAAGATTTTTAACGTTTCATCCCTTTAAAGTTTATGTTTGGTAAAACCCCTTAGATGATTAAAGTTTTGAGTCTTACCTCTAGTTTGATCCTCAAATGGATTTTTGGTCCTAGAACCATTTTAACTCATGACTTATTTTTGTCCCCTTCATGACTTGTCCCTAGGTTGATCCCTCTCATGACTAGAATGATGTGACGCACATTTATCCTCACTCATGATCTCATAGGCATGCCTTATTATCCTTTCTTACCTGTCCAATCATTTTTTGAATTGGAAGCGCTGCCCACTCATCAGGCGGTTCTGTAGTGCCTATCCCGTTCATCATACTTCCACCTCGAGTCATGGTTACCACGAATGATGTCATGTTCCTTGTTTTCAATGCCAGGATTTAGTTAAAGATGCCCTCAAGATCTTGCATTTACGATCCCTGGTAACAGTTTCTAATTTTGAAAAACTCAATAGTGTTGTGCTGTGCAAATTCACAAAGTTCGGATCAGGCGACAACATTGCAACCAAATCCGATGCTGAGAAATATTCGAGGGCTAAAGTTTTCACAATTTCATCCTGAGATTTTGTTGAAGATCCCAATAGGTGTCTACTCCATAGGTATCCCGTGTTGCCTCCTCTGCATATTAATTTTCACAGGAAATTTGCACTCGAGTTTTTGGTTTGCTGAGCTTGCATAATTGTAAGGGACCCGTCTTTGCATGGTAGCCTTGTATTCTCTATTTCTCAGTCTTGTAAACTTCATTGCCTGTATCTAAGTCTGATTACTGCTGCTTTCCTTAGCCATTGAAATTGCAATCTCTCAAATAGTCTATCCTCTGCGTATGCGTCGCGCTACCCGGAGGCGCTGCTTAAACTCTCTCTGCTTCCCCTGTTTCCTTTCATCTTGGAGTTAGGCATTTTTACCCAATTGCAAAGAGCCAATTTTGGATTATCCCCTCACTGTCTACACTCTCTAATACCTGTACAAGTCTAATGGTGTAGTTTCCATAGTTAATCTTGGTTTACCAACACCGGTCTATTCAAGTTTAAAAGGTCATCCTTGTATATTTGAAGCCTGCTTTAAAACCTTCCTGCTTATTACTATCCTATAAGCCTTTAGAGGTTCTCATTCTAAGCCATGGATGCTTCTCAATCGAGGAAGACACACAAAGGTGGCAAGGTGGTTAGGAAAAAACTTGTGGACATGCATCTTTTTGACACAGAGCCCATGGCAAGAGAGGTCTTTCAAAGAGTAGGTTGCCTCTCTTTCTGCTAGAATATGCAGAGAGGCCACCTAGAGGTAGCAAAAGAGTTTGCATTACATTTTGATGGTAGGAAAACCAAGGTTGGGGATTTTGAATTTGAGGTGACTGAAGCCTCTATCTCAGCTGCAATAGGGATCCCCATTATAGGTGAAAAGTGGTTCAAAGCCATGGCTTTGAGTTCAGCCTATGCTAGAGATCTCTTTAAACCTGAATATCAAGCCAATGATTTGTCTAAAAGTATGCCAAGGAGTCAATTGATTGAACAATTTGACAGAATAATGAAGATCTTACAGATATATTTTACATGTGAAGGGAGATTTAACACATTGTACCGGTACCATATAAGGCCGTTTCTACATTTTACTGGTAAGGTTGAGATGAATATTCCCTATTACTTGTTAAGGAGCATAGGCAAGATGTAAGACATGATACAAGCCAAATCTAAGGATGTAGATTCTAGCCTTTTCCACTATGGATTAATCAAAATGCTAGTTTCTGAGGAATTGGGTAAGAAAGAGATTTCATGGGAGCATTTTGTTGTTACTTCTCATTTCAAGTTGGATCTAGCATCAACTCCTCAATCACAAAAGGCAAGTCCTATGTCACTCACCAGTGCTACTAAAGTAGGGACCAATAAGAAGAGAAAGGGAAGAGTCCTTGTTCAAGTTTCAGAGATTAGCAAGCAGGTCACAGAAGCTAAAGAGGAAGTTTGTCCTTCTCCACAAAGAGATTTTCCAACACCTCCTCCACTAGGGTTAGAAGAGGTGCCTTCTTCTACCAAAGATACATCCAAGAAAGGGAATAATCTACTCTTTCCCTCTTCTCCTCCAGCAGTCAAAATCAAGGGTAAAAGACCTTTCACAAGGTAATCAATTCCTAAGGAGGTTTTCAAAGAGCAGTCTTTACCAGAAACCCCTATTCAAAAGAAGAAGGGAAAAAGCATTGAAAAGCCCGTGTAAGAGAAACCATAAACCCCTATTCAGAAAGGGAAGGGTAAAGGTACTAAAATATCTTTGGAGAGAAAAGATGACACCTCTGTGAAATATTTTGAGAAGCTTGTGGAAAGAAAAGAAGAAATCCATGTGCAAAGGAAGAAAGGTAAAAGCAAAGCCACCAAGAAACCTAATGAGGTAGACATGACATTTCCCATGCAGGTGGAAGAAGAGTCTGAGAAAAAACCTATTGAGACCGTGCATAACATTGCTGCTCCTGACAGTGAGACCTTCAAGAGACTTATTAGGAAACTTAAAGATGCAATGAAAGAGGTGGCACAATTGAAAAAGGAATCCATATCTGATAGGGTGAAAATGAAAGAGCTCATGGATGTCTACAACCATACCCTTGACTTGGCAAGGTTTTCAGCTACAAGGGTGCAACCCCTTCATAGACAACTAAAGAATCTTTATAGGAAGAACAAAGGATTTCATTCTCAGAAGAGGAAGCTAAAGGTAGAGCTGAAGCACTTTCAAG
>JASDQU010738488.1:185899-205816 GCA_032191745.1 Picea mariana | reverse complement strand
TTTTAGGTCCTTTGATAGATGACAGAGATGATTCATCCCCACCTTTATATACCTCATTGAATATACATGATAAGGTGCTGCACAATTGTCTCATGGATTCAGGGGCATCCATGTTATGGATGAACTTGGGTTAGAAATCAAAAGGACTTATCATGACTTATATTCTTTTGACTCCAGAAAAGTGAAGTGTCTTGAAGTCATTAAGGATATGGTGGTAACCTTATTTCAGTTTCCCATGAAGAGTGTACTCATGGATATTGTGGTTGATGATGTTCCCCCCAAGTTTGGCATGCTCTTGTCAAGATCCTAGATAAAAAGACTTGGGGGAACCTTGCAGATGGATCTTTCTTATGCTACTATTCCCATTTTTTGGGGAGAACATAGAAGACTTTACGGGAAGCTCAATTGGCTTACATCATTAGTGATGAAGAAAATCCCACAAATCACCTTGTTTTTTCTTTTGATACAGATCTAGGATCTAGCATTTTCCAGCTCACTAATGCTCCTGAAGCCCCTCTAGAAATCAGAAAACAATCCATTACCTTTTCTGAAGAGCCTTTTCTAACCACTTCTTTCTAGAATATGTTCTTTGATGGAGCCTCTTCCAAGGAAGGTGTTGGTGCTAGGGTGATCTTTGTCTCACCAACTCAAGAAACTATATCTTTGTCATATAAATTAGAATTTGAGACTACTAATAATGTGGCAGAGTATGAGGTTCTTTTCTTGGGGTTGAGGGTAGCTAAATACATGGGGATAGAAGAGATATCAATATTTGGGGATGTTGAATTGATAGTCCATCAGATTAAAAACCTTTATCAAACAAAGCACCCTAGGCTTAGATCTTACAGAAATGAAGTGTGGGATTTGGTGGATAGTTTTTTCTCTTCTTTTAATATATCATTCATTCCTAGAGAAGAGAATACCATGGCTGATTCTTTGGCTGTATCAACAAGAAACTTCAGAATTCCTATACCACCAAAACTCAAGTATGATGTAGAAGTCAAATACAGGCCTTCTATACCGGACAATGTAAAATATTGGAAGGTGTTCGAAGATGATTTAGAACTTAAAAAATTTCTTGAGATTGTTGATGAGTTTTCTGCATTACACATTGATCAGGATCATGATTCAGAAATTACTCCTCATGCTGATGTTTTCCTCAATAAAATTGCTAATCATCATATTGTGCAGCTACCTAGCAATCATATTCCAAAAGGACTAGTTCCTTTGGGAATATTATTTGACGGGAATGATGTGGCAGTGAAAGGGAAGGTATCTATTGATGATGCTGATATAAATGAGTGTAATTTGGGCACTGAAAAGAATCTGAAATATGTCAAGTTGTCAAGCAGCCTATCAAAAGAGTAGAGGGTAGAATATACTAAGTTGTTGAAGGAATTTTCTGATGTATTCAATTGGACTTATGAAGATCTCAGAACTTATGACACAAGCATAATAGAGCACAAGATCCCATTAAAAGAAAACACCAAACCCTTCAGGCAAAAGTTGAGGCAAATCAATCCTATGTTGTTGTCTATCATGGAGAAAGAGGTTAAGAAGATTTTAGATGCAAAAATTATCATTCCTTTGAGGTATTCTAAATGGGTGGCCAATTTGGTCCCAATAAGGAAAAAGAATGGAGAAATTAGACTTTGTGTGGATTTTCGAAATTTGAACAGAAGCTCAAAAAAGGATAATTACCCTTTGCCCAAGATGGAGCACATACTACAGAAGGTGATAGGAGCAGCCAGGATGTCCATGGTTGATGGTTTTTCCGGGTATAATCAGGTCTCTTTTTTTCCAGAGGATAGAGAGAAGACGACTTTTACCACTCCTTGGGGTACATTTATGTACGCCAAGATGCCCTTTGGCTTGATGAATGCAAGGGAAACTTTTCAGTGAGCTATGAACATAAAATTTATTGGAGAGAAGGATAAGTTTTTTGTTATCTATTTATATGACATAACAATGTACTCTCAGTCAGATAAAGAACATTTTGATCACCTAAGAAAGGTTTTCTTGAAATGCAGAAAATTTGGCCTCTCTTTGAATCCGAAAAAGTCATTGTTTGCCATGAAAGAAGGAAAATTATTGGGGCATATTGTGTCACCCGAAGGGGTAAGGATTGATTCTAGCAGGGTTGAGGCTATACAAACATTTCACTTCCTAGATCCAAAAAAAAGGTACAATATTTTCTGAGAAAAATTAATTTTTTGAGAAGATTTGTGTCAAATTTTGCTGAGTTAGTTAAGCATATCACAACCACGATGAGGAAGGATAGTGAAATCAAATGGACTACTGAGTCCCATGATTCTTTTGATCAAATAAAGAAAGCCTTGATTGAAGCCTCGGTTCTTGTTAGCCCCGACTACTCCAAGGACTTTCTTATTTTTTCTTTTGCCTCTTTTGATACAGTAGCAACAGTCCTATTGCAGAAGAATGTTGAAGGCTTAGAACAACCCATTGCCTTTTTCTGCAGGGCATTGAGAGATGCTGAACTAAAATATGACATCATGGACAAGCAAGCCTATGCATTGGTTAAAGCTCTTAAGTCCTTCAGAGTTTATGTCCTGCATTCAAGATTTATTTCTTATGTCCCATCAACTACTGTAAAATAAATTCTTATTTAGCCTGATATAGATGGAAAAAGGAGCAAGTGGATTGCTAAATTACTCGAATTTGATTTGGATATTAATCCCACCAAATTGGTTAAAGGCTAGGGTTTAGCCAAGCTCTTGGCTAAATCGAATTGCTCAGCATTGGGGGTGAATTTCATCCACTCATGTTTAGAAAATAAATAGGCTGAGATAAATTATAAAGGTCCTCAAATCATCTATGCTTTGGAAAATTGCAGCTGGTACAAGGACATTGTATTTTTTCTACAAAATTTACAGCCTCCAAGTGGTATGTAAAAGAACAAGGTGAGAGCCTTAAAACTCAAATCAATAAAGTACTGCCTTGCTGATCAAATTTTGTATTGGAAGGATCCATTAGGAGTGGATTTGAGATGCATAGACCCCCAAGAAGCCCAAAGGATTATGTCTGATTTTCATGACAGTTTATGTGGGGGGCATCATTATTGGAGAACCATGGCATACAAGATTCTCAGGGTTAGGTACTTCTAGCCCAGCTTGTTCACTGATGTTTGTACTAAGATCAGAGCCTGTGTTAAGTGTCAAAATTTCTCCGGAAAGAAACAGCTTAAGTCTTTTCCATTAAATCCTGTGGTAGCATCATAACCCTTCTAGCAGTGGGGCCTGGATTTTATCGGGGAAATTCATCCCGCTTCTAGTGGTCAACATAGATGGATATTGACTGCTACAGATTAATTTACTAAATGGATTGAAGCTATTTCTACAAGGATTGCTTCACACAAAGTGATCATTGGTTTCCTGGAAGACATCATGGCAAGGTTTGGGTGTCCTGACAGAATCATCACTAATAATGCTACATCTTTCAAGGCTGAACCATTGATTCAGTTCTGTGAAAAATTTGGGATCACTTTGATCCATTCTACCCCTTACTACCCTTAGGGAAACGGGCTTGTAGAATCCTCAAATAAAATCATTATAAATATCATTAAAAAGACGTTAGAGGATAACAAAAAGGCATGGGATTCGAAACTCAAATTTTCTCTATGGGATGATAGAGTGACAGTAAAAAGGTCCCTGGGACTTTCCCCTTTCTAGCTGGTGTATGGAGTTGAGGTAATTTTTCCTTCTCCGCTTACCTTACCTGTGGCAAAATTCTTCCAAGATTATCAAGGGGAACCTGATCATATGATCAGAAGGATTCATCAGCTGGTTGAAGTGCAGCAGACCCAGGAGAAGCTTGTAGACAAAGCATATGACCATCAACTGAAGATCAAGCAGGCTTTCAACAAAAATGTGAACAAAGAGGATTTTCGATTGGGCGATCTGGTGCTCAAATGGGATGCACCGAAGCAAGATAAAGGCAAGAACGATAAATTTGAAGCTTTATGGATCAGTCCTTTCAAAATATTTGAGGTATTCTCTAATAACACTTTCAAGTTGCAGAATATGGAGAATGAAGAGAATTTTGGTGGCCTTGTTAATGGGTGTTTCCTGAAAAAGTACTTTACTTGAGCCTTGAGTGGCTCTTCACATCATTGTAAATATCATTTTCTATTTATTTTTGTTTCAATAACTGACCCCATATCCCTAGGATAAGGCACTAAATCTACTCATTCTTGTCAGCCCGTAGGGGGCATGCCATCCCCTGTGGAGCCAATGTTGTCACACTAAATTGCCTTGGGTCTTTTAGTTTGTTTTTATTCTTTTTAAGCCTTAGATTTTAAATTTTTTAACGTTTCATCCCTTTAAAGTTTATGTTTGGTAAGACCCCTTTTTTAGATGATTAAATTTTTGAGTCTTAGCTCTAGTTTGATCCTCAAATGGATTTTTGGTCCTAGAACCATTTTAGCTCATGACTTATTTTGGTCCCCTTCATGACTTGTCCCTAGGTCAATCCCTCTCATGACTAGACTGATGTGACACACCTTTCTCCTCACTCATGATCTCATAGACACGCATTATTATCTTTTCTTACCTGTCCAATCATTTTTTGAATTGGAAGCGTTGCCCACTCATCAGGCGGTTCTATAGCGCCTATCCTGTTCATCATACTTCCACCTTGAGTCATGGTTACTACGACTGATGCCATGTTCCTTGTTTTCAGTGCCAGGAGTTAGCTAAAGATTCCCTCAAGATCTTACATTTACGATCCCTGGTAACGGTTTCTAATTTTTAAAAACTCAACAATGCTGCATTGTGAAAATTCACAAAGTTTGGATCAGGCGACAACATTGCAACCAAATGTGATGCTGAGAAATATCGAGGGCCAAATTTTTCACAATTTCATCTTGATATTTCATTGAAGATCCCAACAGGTGTCTACTCCACAGGTATCCCGTGTTGCCTCCTCTGCATATTAATTTTCACAGGAAATTTGTGCTCGGGTTTTTGGTTTGCCGAGCTTGCACAGTTGTAAGGGACTCATCTTTGCATGGTAGCCTTGTCTTCTCTCTTTCTCAGACCTGTAAAATTCATTGCCTGTGTCTAAGTTTGATTACTGCTGCTTTCCTTAGCCATTGAAATTGCAAGCTCTCAATAGTCTATCCTCTGCATATGCGTCGCGCTACCCAGAGGCGCTGCTTAAACCCTCTCTGCTTCCCCTATTTCCTTTCATCTTGGAGTTAGGCATTTTTACTCAATTGCAAAGAGCCAATTTTGGATTGTCCCCTCACTGTCTACACTCTCAAATACCTGTACAAGTCTAAGGGTGCAGTTTCTACAGTTAAGCTTGGCTTACCAACACCAGTCTATTCAAGTTTAAAAGGTCAGCCTTGTATATTTGAAGCCTGCTTTAAAACCTTCCTGCTTATTACTATCCTATAATCCTTTAAGGGTTCTCATTCTAAGCCATGGAGACTTCTCAATCGAGGAACACACACAAAGGTGGCAAGGTGGTTAGGACAAAACTCGTGGACATGCATATTTTTGACACAGAGCCCATGGCAAGAGAGGTCTTTCAAAGAGTAGGTTGCCTCTCTTTCTGCCATAATATGCAGAGAGGCCACCCAAAGGTAGCAAAAGAGTTTTCATTACATTTTGATGGCAGGAAAACCAAGGTTGGGGATTTGGAATTTGAGGTGACTGAAGCCTCTATCTTAGCTGCAATAGGGATCCCCATTACAGGTGAAAAGTGGTTCAAAGCCATGGTTTTGAGTTCATCCTATTCTAGAGATCTCTTTAAACCTGAATATCAAGCCAATGATTTGTCTAAAAGTATGCCAAGGAGTCAATTGATTGAACAATTTGACAAAATATTGAAGATCATACAGATATATTTTACATGTGAAGGGAGATTTAACACATTGTACCAATACCATATAAGGCTGTTGCTACATTTTACTGGTAAGGCTGAGATGAATATTCCCTATTACGTGTTAAGGAGCATAGGTAAGATGACAGACATGATACAAGCCAAATCTAAGGATGTGTATTCTAGCCTTTTCCACTATGGATTAATCAGAATGCTAGTTTATGAGGAATTGGGTAAGAAAGAGATTTCATGGGAGCATTTTCTTGTTACTTCTCATTTCAATTTGGATCTAGCATCAAATCCTCAATCACAGAAGGCAAGTCCTCTGTCATCCACCAGTGCTACTAAAGTAGGGACCAATAGGAAGAGAAAGGGAAGAGTCCCTGTTCAAGTTTCAGAGATCAACAAGCAGGTCAGAGAAGCTGAAGAGGAAGTTTATCCTTCTCCACAAAGAGATTTTCCACCACCTCCTCCACCAAGGTTAGAAGAGGTGCCTTCTTCTACCAAATCTACATCCAAGAAAGGGAAGAATCTACTCTTTCCCTCTTCTCCTCCAGTAGTCGAAATCAAAGGTAAAAGACCTTTCACAAGGTCATCAATTCCTAAGGAGGTTTTCAAAGAGCAGTCTTTACCAGAAACCCCTATTCAAAAGAAGAAGGGAAAAAACATTGAAAATCCCGTGGAAGAGAAACTAGAAACCCCTATTCAGAAAGGGAAGGGTAAAGGTACTAAAATACCTTTGGAGAGAAAAGATGAAACCTCTGTGAAATATTTTGAGAAGCCTGTGGAAAGAAAAGAAGAAATCCATGTGCAAAGGAAGAAAGGTAAAAGCAAAGCCACCAAGAAACCTGATGAGGTAGACAAGACATTTCCCATGCAGGTGGAAGAAGAGTCTGAGAAAAAACCTATTGAGACTGTGCATAACACTACTCCTTGGGACAGTCAGACCTTCAAGAGACTTATCAGGCAACTTGAAGATGCAAGGAAAGAGGTGGCACAATTGAAAAAGGAAGCCATATCTAACAGGGTAAAAATGAAAGAGCTCATGGATGGCTACAACCATACCCTTGACTTGGAAAGGTTTGTAGCTACAAGGGCCCAACCCCTTCATAGACAACTAAAGAATATTTATAGGCATAACAAAGACTTTCATTCTAAGAACAGGAAGCTAAAGGTAGAGCTGAAGCACTTTCAAGATGAGGTAGCCCAAAGAACTTTATAGGTGTTGGTTGAATCTTCCATTGAGAATGACAAACCAATAGCTAAGGAGAGCACAACTACATTGAAAAGGCCTGTTAATGCTAAAAAGAAGAAGTCTACTGTGTCAATTGAAGATCCTCTTTCTACCAAAAAAAGTGTGAGGTTAAGTGTCAATATGACAAAATAGTTGGTAAAAGGTAAGCCCCATTTTTGAGGATGTTTCTTTTTTGGGAGAGTTAAATGATATTTAAATATTTCCTCTGCCATATATACAGGCTTCTAAGCATTTAACTATCAGAATTTTGAGTTTTTGCTAAGTGATAACTCCCTTAGTGGTAAAATGCACTACCTTCTATACTACCAAGAGACCTAAGTAAAATAGGTTTGATATCATGAAAGGTCATCAATTGCTTTGCACATGTTTAAGATTGAAGGCGCTGCGTTTTTGACAATGCTACCTAAACCTACACACAGACGCAACATAAGTGGCACTACCTAGTATTTGGCAGAGTACAGAGTTGACATACAGGTGCAACACAGTGGCACTACCTAATATTTCACAAAGAGTAGAGTCTGCACATATACGCAACACAGTGGCGCTACGTAGAGGTGCTACCTAATATTTCATTGAGAGCAGAGTCTGCACATACACGCATCATAGTGGCACTACGTAAAGGCGCTACCTAATATTTCACAGAGAATAGAGTCTGCACATATACGCAACACAATGGCACTACCTAAATACGCTACCCTTTCCACTTGTCCAGATTGTGAAATACGCTACTTAGGCTGCTACCTAAAGAAGCTACCAGCAGACACCAGGGATCGAGGAAGGTCAGGCCAATTTTTTTTTGGATGGATGATGATGGATAAAATTGCAGAAGCAACAACTAGCATTATGAGGACAACTACATGCTCCTAAAAGACACATGGAAAAACAGGAGGTTGCACAACAAGAGAGAATCAAATCAGTTTGAAGCATGGTTGGATTAGTCACCAACATTTTCCTGTTTTATAGCATAGGTGGTTAGATAAGTTGTTAGATAAAATAAATGTTTAGAGATTTTCAAGGGAAAGAGGCTAGCTTGTACCTCCAACTGTTGCCTCCCTTTTGTTATAAATAGATAGATCAATTGCTTTAGTAGGGTTGGATGGTTGAGAAAGGCTCCCTTAGGCCGTAATATTTTGATGAAGTAACTATGATCTAGCTATGTACTGGACTTACGAATTTTTGGCTAATAGAAATCAATTTCTCTTTCAACTTATTTTCTTTTTGATGCTAAATGTTCATGGCTTGAAATATTCACATGAATGATTGTGGTGATGTTATGGTGGATGTTTGATCATTAATATTATCATGATGTTTATTTAGCTTCCTTATTTTTTGAGTTCAAGAAGATCTTGTGTTAGGAAACTTTCCTCCTTAGGCTTCTGTAGACCTGATGTTTACATTAGCCCCTAGACTTCTCTTATTCAAGTCTTCCCTCTGTTCATACTTACTCCCAAACTACTGATTGAAGTTAGCCAAGACCTTGATTGCTAGTACATGCTAGCCCTGTTTTCTGAGTTGGAACATTATCATTTTGAGTCTTTTCCATTTGACCTTTCAAACACTCTTACATTCACTTATAACCTGATGGGTACTGGTCTTACCTTCTTTTCAATCTGAAGGTGATTCCTAGTTCTAACAACAACTATTGGCAGCTCTATTTGTGGAAAAATATAGATTAACTACCAATACTATGGCCCTTGAAAATGGTAAAATAGCTTAAAAGACAACCAAAAATTTCCTTCGTGATGTTCTCATTTTTGCGTCGACACCAAGCTCTAGTGTTCTTTTACTAATATGCTACAATTCAGATCTAGGTTCCTTTATTATTGTATGTAGTGGCAATGATTTTCCATACTCCTTGTGGCCTTTGCCTAGTGTGGGGTCATAAATATATGCGCGTGCTTTATGTGTGTGATCTGGCTGTATCATATTTCTTAATGCTTCGATACTATGAAACAATATATTGTCCTTGTATCACCTACGTGAGAGTGTCGTTGTTTCCAGCCTCCTATGAGATACCGATGACTTTACCTGTAATTTGGTATTTTCAAATCTGTCGGCCTGTCAGGTTGTCTTGTAAATGGCTAGGTGAAGATCCTTTTGATAGAAAGTTTAATGAAACATGGTTACATCTTTAATCAATGCATTGATTTCATGGGAGATGTCTACAACTTCAATACTGGTCATCAATTTACAATACTTGTCACCTAGCACTTCCATAAATTTAATTTCCATGTCTTATTGTTTAATTTTAGTAAGGAATTTTTTTAATGGACATTCTCTAGATTGTCGTCGAAGAAATATTGTTACTGGAATATGTCCTACATAGGCTATCTGCACAAGGATGTTGTTTTCTTTTTCTATTTTTTTCTATGTGCACATTTGTTTCTTTAAATACATTTTGATAAATGTGAAATTTATGAATATTACATTACCAAGGTCAGATTATTTTAAGACCAAGTGCACAGGGCATATTTACTAACATGTTCTTTCCATACCTAAGTTAGTTATGGAATACGAGGAATGATTGATAGAAAGCATTAGAAAAATCATAGAGAAATGCAACATTTACTTTGCACAAGTTCTAATTAACCTTTGTTTTTTTCAAATCTGAGAAAATCAAAGTGCCATAATTGACTTGGTCATGGTGCAAATTATATGGCTTGTCAAAATCCCTGTCGTAGATCCATTGCAAATGAAAAGGTGCAGAAGGCCAAGACTGGGCGATGATTAGTCCTATGAATTTTCCACACAATGGTTGAAAATATAATTAGCAATGTCGAATGTGGAGAGAACAAGTGTGGAGAATATAGGTGAGCGTACTACGAGAGTGCAATGCTTTGAATTGGTTGTATATGTTAGGTTGGTAACCAACAAATTTTTAGGTTGGTAACCAACAAATTTTAGGGTGTTTGAGGAATTTTACACCATATAACAACCCGAAATATCCTGAGTGTTAAATATTTTACTATCTATTATGATCATACTATGGTTTCTGTGTGTGCTTCTCAACCACCTAAATGTATTCCACCATGTTGTAATGGTTTTACAGTTCCATAGGGTAATGAAATCGTTGTGATGATGATTTCTAATTGCTGATGCATTTCAATTGTGAGATATGGCTCAAAGTATTTTGCAAATGCATATACATATTCTAGCATAAAAGTGCAAGTTTGTTGCAATGGAAAGTGCTATGTGTTAATGTTCATAATAGAGTCTTTTACAATTGGAAAATCTTTTGCACTTCTAGAAATTTTTGTGGTTTACTCTTGTACATATAATTAAAAATTTTGCAGTGTTATATACTATATGGTGTGAAATGTGATTTTGTGTATTGCATACTTGATGTACAACTATCCCAAAAAGAAAAAAAGAGCAACATATGTCAATGCAAACATAGTATATAATATATTGTATGTGCTCCGTGTTAATGTGTTTAATGTTCCAAGTAGGAGAAGTTGGACAAGACAAGGAAGTATTAGTATGATTGCATCACAAAATTCCACCCAATAACAGAGTCAGAGGTAAATTTCTATAATATATTTTTCGTTTTCACGTTGTGATAACTTCAAATACATAGGGACGTTTTTATAAACACTCTGTTGTAAGCATAACAAATAAACAATGTCAGGTGATTATGCAATTTGCAAATCATTATGTTCAGTTCAAGAGAAATATGTATACTTGGAGCTGGAATAATCAGTGATAGCCAAGCCACAGGTGAAGTAACTATCCATGTGCAACAAAATAAATTGGAAAGGTATGTATATAAAAATGTAGATTTTGTAGTTGGGCAAGAAATACATTGAAACTGTTTTACATATTTCTTATTTTTCTATGATTTTTTTAACATGATATAGCTGTGTGACTCAAAATATTGTCTCAATAGAGGAATTGAACAGTTGCATAACTGGAGAATTATTCATTAGGGATGTGATTGTTTTTTATGATGCAGGAGCATCCATACCAAAGGCGCTTGAGGAGTAAAAGTCAACGACCAATGCAAACATTGAAGAAATCAAAATCTTGAAGGACGTGGCAAGTTTAAAAGTTTAGGTGTGGGTGTAATTAAAGTGTCATTAAAAGAACAAGAAGATGAAACCTCGATGCAAGATCGAGGAGGATTGTAATTCTGTCAATGTATTTGTGGATAGTACATATTTGTATCTTTTTTCTCTTATCTGTCTGCGCCTATCATTTATTATATGAGGCCTTAGTAGTTAATAGTCTTAAGTAAATAAGATAACACTTAGATGGTTGGAGGGAAAGCTCGATGAGCTTCTCTTTGTAAAGAATATGTAAACTATATGTCTGTTTTTTGTTGTAATAAGAAGACAAAAAGAGAGATATCATAGAAAGTATTGTAGAAGTTGTAGATGAAGTTGTTGAAAACCCCTATGTACAGAGCACTTAAATTAATATAATAGAGAAGGATTTGATCCAAATTCATGGTGTGTTATGCTCACTGTGTTTTTCTTATGAATGGTATTTTTTCAATTTGCTTTCAGTCTCTGTTATCTCGTTGTTTTATGCTTATGAATGTTGATTGAATGACTTTGTGAGGAAACAATATGTTTCAATTGTTTCTCTTCCTAAGGAAACCTGCAAGGAGTGTAGTGTTAGTCCGCAAGGAGTGTATTGACAGGTTTCTGAGTTAATATCAGAAAAACTCTGGAGGGATACCGGGGTTTCAATAGTAGTATGAGTGCAAGTCATGCACATAAATTACGAAGGAGGTGCGTAGGCTGAATTGTTTTCTGGACTCGTTCATTTGAGGATAGATGTTTCACAAAGCACAGGAGGGAGAGCGGTCTTTTAAATTGGCGGTCAAAAAACACTTAGGAAAATTCCTAAGGGTCGAACCTTTGAAGGATTCAAAGGGGAGGTGTAGAATTTTCAACGTAAAAGAGTTGAAGTTGAGAAGAGTTAGCGGCGAAGAACTCTTCCAGAGGACAAAGTTAACAAAGAATCATCGAAGGAATGGTGGAGATCCCTTTGGGGGAATATCTTGATTCATCAACAACCGTTTGATCAAGAGAGGAAACTTCACGATTTGGGAAAATCGCGAGGAGTGGAGTGTCAACTTCGTGAAGCGTGAAAGGCGATTTGAGTCATTGGTTGTGGGAAGACATGGACCGTCGATATGACGGAAGAAGAATTCACGGCTCAGAATTCGGAAGAAGAGAGGCAAGCTATCTTCCAAGGATGTGAAGAGTGTAGTCCCAAAGTTCTCAGTAGTTGGGGCTCAGGTCATAGCCCGACGTCACCTTGAAAGGGCCCAGAGAAGAGGAGCTAGTGCTCATTTGGTTATCAATTTGCGAAAGCGAGAATCGAGAGAATTAGTAGCGGCTCATATTAAACCACCCAAAGTACGTAGTTATGAAGTACCTTTGGGTTGACACTTGGTCACAACTGGAGGTCAAGTGAGGGGAAGCTTGTGCCTGAAATCAGTTCATGCGAGTACAGGTAGTTGGACTTGTGTATGTTATAGTTGAAATTGGGGCCTATTGGGAACCCGGAAGAACCATTTTGGTTCAGTCTGTGAAATATCCGTCGACTGGGAGCTCAAGCAGTTCTTGCTGATGTGGGGCGCTGCATCAAGTGGTATCAGAGCCACACGACATAATTTTTTTGTAGGCTAAAAAAGGACACAAGACAATAAAGAAATTTAACTCCGAGGGAGAATAAGCTTGGAACAATGCCTCTAAGGAGATGTGCAGAGAGAGATCTATGCCTGACCCAGTTGTAGAACTAGAGATGAGGGAACTTTGTGCTCATTTGGATGCCATGGAAGGATAGTGCAGGAGCTCATGGACAGGAGTCCATGAATTTTTTTCTAGAGGAGTATGATGCAGGAGCATCCATACCAAAGGCGCTTGAGGAGGAAAAGTCAACGACGAACACAAATTTTGAAGAAATTAAAATATTGAAGGACATGGCAAGTTTAAAAGTTTTGATGTGGGTGTAATTAAAGTGTCATTAAAATAAAAAGAAGACGGACCCTCGATGCAAGATCGAGGAGGATTTTAATTCTTCCAATGTATTTATGGACAATATAGATCTGTAGTTTTTTTTTTCTTATCTGTTTGCGCCTATCATTTATTATATGAGGCCTTAGTAGTTAATATTCTTAATTTGATAAGATAACACTTAGATGGTTGGAGGGAAAGATCGATGAGATTCTCTTTATAAATAATATGTAAACTATATGTCTGGTTGTTGTTGTAAGAAGAAGATAGAGATATCATAGAAAGTAATATAGAATTTGTAGAGGAAGTTGTTGAAAACCCCTATGTACAAAACACTTAAATTAATATAACAGAGAAGGCTTTGATCCAAATTCATGGTGTGTTATGTTCACTATGTTTGTCTTATGAATGGTATGTTTGCAATTTTCTTTCAATCTCTATTATCCGGTTGTTTTATGCTTATGAATGTTGAGTGAATGACTTTGTGAGGAAACAATAAGTTTCAATTGTTTCTCTTCTCGAGGAAACCTACAAGGAGTGCAGTGTTAGTCTGCAAGGAGTGCATTGACAGGTTTTTGAGTTAATCTTAGAAAAAATCAGGAGGGATACCATGGTTTCACTAGTAGTAGGAGTGCAAGGCATGCACAGAACTTACGCAGGAGGTGCATAGACCAAATTGTTTGCTAGAATCGTTCATTTCAGGAAAGGTTGGAAAATTCTTTGTTGCAAGGAGTGCACAGAGGTGGGTAGATTTCTATGAGAAGTAGAGGATGTTTGGAGAAGTCCGCAAGGTGTGCGAGGAATGAGACCCAAAGAATTTCTGAGTTTTCAATGAAGGTTAATCTCACGAAGGATAGAGGTTTCGCAAATCTCACGAGGGAGAGCGATCTTTTAAATTGGTGGTAGAAAACCACTTAAGAAAATTCCTAAGGGTTGAACCTTTGAAGGATTCAAAGGAGAGGTGTAGAATTTTCAGCGTGCAAGAGTTAAAGATCAAAAGAGTTAGCGACGAAGAACTCTTCCAGAGGATAGAGTTAACAAAGAATCGTTGAAGGAATGGTGGAGATCCTTTCGGGCGAAGATCTTGATTCATTGACAACAGTTCGATCAGGAGAGGAGACTTCACGATTCGGGAAAATCAAGAGGAGTGGAGTGTCAAATTCATGAATCACAAAAGGTGATCTGATTCGTTGGTTGCGGGAAGATGTGGATCGTAGATCCAATGCAAGAAGAATTTATGGCTCGGACTTTGGAAGAAGAGAGGAAAGCTATCTTTCGAGGACGTGAAGAGTGAAGTCCCAAAGCGCTCGGTAGTTGGGCCTCAGGTCATAGCCCAACGTCACCTTGAAAGGGACCAGAGGAGAGGAGATAGTGCCCGTTGGGTTATCAATTTGCCAAAACAAGAATCAGGAGAATTAGTAGTGGCTCATCTATTAAACCACCCGAAGTCCGTAGTTACGAAGTACCTTTGGGTTGGTGCCTGGTCACAGCTGGCGGTTAAGTGAGGGGAAGCTTGCGCTCGAAATCAGTTTGCACGAGTACAGGTAGTTGGACCTGTGTATGTTATAGTTGCAATTAGGGCCTGTTGGGAACCTGAAAGAACCATTCTAGTTCACTCCTGTGAAAGATCCGTCGACCAAGAGGTCAAGTAGTTCCCACTGAGGTGGGGCGTTGCATCAGTTTACAACACATATTTGGATAAAGTGAATAGATCATGAAAAATATTAGGTGCTAATGTGAAGGATGAAAATGGAATGATGATATTTACATTGATTGTTCCTGCACACCTCATTGAAAGAGACAAGTAACAAATTGTTTTCAGAGTTGGAATATTTATTACAAATTTAAAAATTCTACCAAAATGTGGCTATGACCGTGGTGATTGCTATTGTGTTATATCGATAATTGAATCAAGTTTCATCGAGACAATGTTACCAACCTATAAAGAATACAATTTCTTACCAGACAAAAAAATCAAATAATTTGAAAATAATACAAACATGTATCCAATCGACACTATTGGATTTATCGTCACCCTCACTAGAAAAGTTGGATCGTAGTACAATTTTCATATCAAAGATGGGAACATAGAGGATGACAAAGGAACGATATTATTTTCCATTGCCAATTGTTTATCATTTATATGATGATATATATTAAGTGAAGCTATATACAATTACAATATTTTATGTATCAACTACATTTGTTCGAGACATATGGACATTTCTTTTCTTCACTAGAACAACAATTGCAAACAAGGAAATTTACCATTTTTCCATTTAAAATATAACCAAGAGTAGATATTCAAAAGAAAAGGTGTTCTGCACAACACAATTGACATTTATAACAAAACTCACAACAAAAGCAGTTAAAGATATGAAAATAATAACTTGCTCGACAAACATTGTAAATATACATTGACAAATCTATCTATAAATATCGTGTACAATATTATTTTAAAGCACACACACACACACAACCTAAATTATTAAGCTATGTACTATATAAATAGGTTGAAGGTACAATGATAGCATCAAATGCATATTCAACTCCATTTGAACATGTCTGTGTAATTTTCAACTCTCTTGCAGGTGCATCTTCTTTGATAAAAAAAAATGTTTGACTTTCTAAGATGTAATAGGAGATTCCCTTTTATATATAAACATTGACTAAGTGATGTTATACGTACAATGGACAAAAATAATGTGCAATTCATCACCGGGGAACCTATACTGCATGAGATACTTCCTATCTTGACATAAATGCAATATGAAATATATTTACAAAAGAAATTCAAAAATTGTTTATATGCTACACAATTTTTGAGTGCATGGAAAATTTACATTAAATGAAGATAGTGTGGTGTTGCATGTGGGATATGAATTGAACGAAGACAATTCCATCCTGCATGTGCAATGAGTTCTATCTAGTTCTTTTTGATTTCTTTGTACATATAATATAACTATGATTTAGCTATTATTTTTTTTATATTGACATAAATGTTGATGCGTAATAACATATACATTGTAAATACATATTTCATATATAGTTATTAAATACCACCAACAACATGTGCATTGTATGTACATTTTGAGTCCAAAGTATTTACTGGACAATGTTTGCATTACAATGTCGTTGTGTTGCATTTTTGAAATTCATTAGTGTCAAAATTTTAATGAAAATTGGACTAGATGTTTATATACTATTGGTCATGTTACATTGCAAAATTGATATATTGGTACTACAACTAGATTGCAATTGAAACAAGTTTTTCTATTTGATGCTTCCAAAATTTCCATTGGCATTGAATTTGTAGAACAACCTTGATATTTTTAACAAATTCGATGTTGTTTCCAAGCGTGATATGCCTCTCTGTTGGCAGTGTAAGAAATTACTACTAGAAACAATTTTGCACTATCGTTGGACAACAAATTGCAAGCACATCTTCTTTACATTTAGATGTCGTTATGCATCTGTATATTGCCCTGCTTGTTTGAATAGAGTTCTCGAGATTTACATCTAGTGCAAGTAAGGATAGAACACGTAAGAAAGATTTTGGATAAAAATGAACTTAGTCATTTGGATGCTTGTTTATCGATTATGGCCTGACATGGAGTCATCAATGCACTTTCTATTGATTTAAGCAAGTTGTCCTAACTAAATATTATTTCTATTTCTACAGTGTCTATGATAAATGTCTCATAAATAAACACTAACAATAATATTCTCATTGGCATATATAAGAAAATTCAATCAAACTTCAATAAAAAATGTTAGCTTTAAGTCCCTAATGATGGGTGGAGTGTCCACTCGAAACATTGAATGTTTCAAAATTGTTTAGACAGTTTTTATCCAGAAAATTCACGCAAAAAATGTCATGTTTTATTTCTGCATTGATTCAAATATTTCTCTTATTTCAGAGCATATTGTGTATGGATGGATGCACAAAGTTGAAAAGGACAACTTGCTCATTGGGAATATGTTCATACTCACATGGAATTTAAATAGAAATCTTAAATCATAGTGAATTACATAGGTTTTGACTAAAATTTATATATGGCGAAAATTGTCCACAAGTTTCCCTCTTCAATTAGATGATTGCAAATTTGGAAAAAACTATACAAGTATTCTATACAATTTTCCCCATTTCTTTCTCAAGACAACATTTTTGTTTCTAAATTCTTTTCCGATGGATTTCAGCCAATTGTTTTCTTCTAATATGCCAATGCACTATAAATTGTTGAAATTATAAGAAGATCACTGCCATCATTGATTGATTTTCCAGGTTATCTATTTCATGGATTTGCAAATTTTTTTTTTAACACAATAACTCTCCCAAGATTTAAAAATAGACAATTTATATTGCCATGTGCAACTCCAGTAACTTGAATGCAATGACCAATCAAATAGAACTAAAAACAACTAGCAATTATAATAAATTTTCTTAGTCTACATTATGATGGTCCTAAATTTACATATACAAGTAATCAATTAAAATGAAACTTCCACTAAGTTTAGTGGATTGGAAATAGATTCCATTTTGAAACTATTAGATGTATTAGAAGTGCAGAAGTGCATGAGTGCAGGACTGCAATGCAGTCAGTTGTTTGATTTCTCTGCATAGTTCTTGAAAAATAGAATAAGTCTCCTCTTTGCGAGGATGCACATATGCAGATTGTGGGAGGGTTGAAGATATATATGTACAAAATGCAGAAGTGCATAAGCATGCATATGCGCATTCTACACATAGAAGCTGAAAATAGACCAGACTCTTGCATGTGCTTGTGACATTTACACTAACTGCACTAGTGTTAAATATATGAATGTGTGTACTGCAAAGATATGGTGATTTTAAAAGACTTCCTGAAACGTGGAAAATTACATGTAAAAACACATCTAATTTGGATATTTTCGAAAGAAAGGAAACTTTTTTAGTCATAATAGCTCATGTACCCATTACTGAGGTACAAAATTCTAAATTCAAATCTTGTGTTAGATTCTTCTGTGAACCCCATATCTCTTTAGAATTCCATAGTCAAAAGCCTTTTGACTTATCCATTTTTGACATTGTGCGAAGCCCCTTGCTGTGGCCATATCTCCACATTCCGCCTACCTATATCTTTGAGGCATCAACACTTTTCATTGGTGTATGATTCACACAACCACTGCTTGTTCTGATTCTATTTTCAAGTATTGTGTGGAGTATTTATACTAGTGATCATCCAACAATCTCTCACTTCCACACATTACCTTTGCAATGGTTCCATGCATGAATTTCTCACAATGCAACTAATTTTCATTATAAGGGTCTGCTTTATTGCAGGTTGATTTCCTCATATTTTCCAAGAAATAGAGATTATTCAGGACAAGCGGCAAGTGAATGCTGTTGGGTATGTGTTATATTATTTGCACAAGTAGTAGTGTCTGCGTTGTGCCGGGCGTGCAAGGGGGTTTGAGGGGGGTGAAAGCCCCTGCTATTTTTTTTCCTCAGGAAATGTGTCACATTTTTGCCTCGTTTTTTGTGTTTCCTTGATTTTCGTGTCCATTGTTGGGTGGTTTTTCGACACATGGTTTTTTGCTAATGGTTTTCTATTTCCGATTAAGGAATTAGGGTTGTTGACTAATCCAGGTCATTGGGTTAGGGTTTTGGATGTCATTGGATCTTATATGTATAATGTATTGTAAACAATGTATCACCATGAATGAATATAGAATATGTTGGTTTTCCCGATTTGGGTTTCCAGGGGAAAAATATCTGTGTAATGTTTTTATTTACCATTGTATCTTTTCTGTTCTTTTACTGAAAATATGTTTGCAATAAATATTGTACAAAGTTAAAATCTACATTTGTTATCAAAGATTTGTTGGCTTCAAGGGGACACCTTTGTGGTCAAGGGTTTGGCTTGGGACTGTGATAAGCCTTGTTACAGTGGGAGATTTGTGGTATTGATTTTTTTAGGTGAAAAGAAATGGCGAGCAATTTGAAAATGGAGATCGAGAAGTTCAATGGGAAATGTTTTGAGCTATGGAAGCTCAAGATGGAATATCTGTTGGTGGACAGAGATCAATGGATCACGGTGGATCCAGGTACTGCACCTACAAGAACCTCCATAGATGACTGGAAAAAGTTGGATCGGAAGGCGAAGAGCACAATTCGACTGTGTCTCTTAGATTCAATATTACTGAATGTGTCAGAGGAAGCTACAACCAAGGATTTATGGGATAAGTTGGGGAAGTTGTATCAGTATGAGTCCCTAGTAAATAAACTATTCCTGAGAAAGAAGCTGTATAATCTGAGGATGAGAGATGGAGACTCAGTGGAAGAGAATTTGAACACCTTCAATACTATGGTAAGTCAGTTTTGAGATTAAAATTTCAGATGAAGATAAGTGTATCAACTTACTATGTTCTTTACGATACTCATGGGATAATCTGGTTGTGTCCATAGGTAGTAATACAACTTCCTTGAATTTTGATGAAGTGGTCTCATCCTTGTTGTCGGAGGATATGATACAGAAGAACATGGAAGGAAATAGCACAAATGCATTATTTGCAAGAGGATGCTCCCAGGCAAGAAATAGATCTAATTTCTCAAGTGGGAGATATAATTCTAAGGGTAGATATAAATATCCCAAAATTTTTGTAAAGGTGTGTTGGAGATGTGGAAAAGAAGAGCACTACAAGAAGCAGTGTAGATCTAGAGTTGAGAAAAAGAAGGGATCTGAAGAATCTCCTTCTACAAAAGAAAAGACCTATAAATAAGAAGGAAGGGGATGTGTACTTGGCTTCTTCAAGAACACATCCAGATCATGAGGCATGGTTGGTTGAATCAGGTGAATCCTTTCATATGAC
>JASDQU010738488.1:170722-185879 GCA_032191745.1 Picea mariana | reverse complement strand
AGTGTAGATCTAGAGTTGAGAAAAAGAAGGGATCTGAAGAATCTCCTTCTACAAAAGAAAAGACCTATAAATAAGAAGGAAGGGGATGTGTACTTGGCTTCTTCAAGAACACATCCAGATCATGAGGCATGGTTGGTTGAATCAGGTGAATCCTTTCATATGACTCCCCACAAAGAGTGGTTCCGTGAATATGAAAGGTATGATGGAGGTAATTTTTTCCTAGGTGATGATTCGACAACCAAAATCATAGGACGAGGAAAATTCAATTTAAGTCTCATAGATGGAAGGATTATAACACTACTTGGTGTTATCCACATTCCAGGTTTGTCTAGAAATTTGATTTCTGTAAGCAAAATGGACGATGTAGGGGTAAAAAGAATATTTGAAAAGGAAACCTACTGGATGGTTCAAGGAGAAATGTTGTTGTTGAAGGGACTTTAGTTTGGAACTCTGTATAAGTTGCAAGGAAGAACTATTAGTGATGGGTGTAATAGTTCCATTGTTCCTGATATTGGAGTTGAAGAATAAATAACTCCTACAGTCTCTGGAGAAAAAATTATTTTGTGGCATCAAAGACTGGGGCATATCAGAGAGAAGGCTCTTCGACTACTACATAGTAAAGGTATGGTTGAAGGTATGTTTAACTTCTCTCTAGATTTTTATTTCTATGGACATTGTGTATATGGGAATTAGAATCGAGTAAGATTCCCCTCTGGTGCAACGAGGGAAGAAGGAATTCTGTAGCTAGTTCACAGTGATGTTTTTGGACCTGTGTCAGTACCATAATTGAGAAAATATATGTACAATGTCTCATTTATAGATGACTTCTCGAGGAATACTTGGATATATTTCCTTAGGAAGAAATCTGAAGTCTTTGACAAGTTTAAAGAGTTTAAGGCTCTTGTTGAGAATCAAACAGAGAAAATAATTAAGGTGTTGAGGATAGATAATGGCAGAGAGTTCTGCGAGAATGAATTTTCATAATATTGTAAGAATTATGGTATAGCAAGGCATAATACTACTCCATATACACCTCAGCATAATGGAGTTTCATAAAGGGTGAACATGACATTGATGGAAAAAACAAGTTGGATGGTCAGTGGTGTCAGGTTAGGGAAAGAATTATGGGCAGAGGCAGTGGGTACTGCATGTTACCTGGTCAAAAAATCACCCTCATCAGTGTTGGACGACAAGACTCCATAAGAGGTATGGACTAGTAAGAAACATTCTCTCAGACATCTCAAGGTATTTATTTATGATGCATATGTTCATGTTCCAAAGGAAAACATGAGTGAGCTAGATAAGAAGGATGAAAAGTGTATCTTTATTTGATATAAAGATGGTCTCAAAGGTTATAAGATTTGGAACCAAAAAACTAAGAAGGTAGTGTATAGTCGAGATGTGGTATTTAGAGAAATGAAGGATGTTGTTAAACATGAAGTCCTACAAAGTAAGGAAGAACCGAATAAAATAGAGTTTGATTTAAGGGATGATGAATCAGAATTTACAGAAGAACATGAATCAAAATAAAAATATACTCATACTCCAGTATTGAGGAGATCTGTTCGAGAAACAAGGCTATTGGAAAGGTATACTCCATATAATTTTCGTTCAATTTTTTCTTTGTCTATTAATGATGATGATCCTAGATCTGTCAGGGAGGCAATGATTTCAGAGGATGGAAGTCTATGGAAAAAGGACACGGACGAAGAAATGGAAACCTTGGATAAGAATGAGGCTTGGGATCTAGTGGAGTTGCCGACTAGAAGAAATCTCATTGGCATCAAATGGGTATTTAAAAGGAAGATGAATGCAGAAGGAAAAGTGGAGAAATACAAAGATTAGTTAGTAGAAAAGGGTTATTCCCAGGTTGAGGGAATTGATTTTGGTGAGATTTTTTCTCCTGTTTCCAAGTTAACCTCTATAATATTTCTGTTATCTGTTGCTGTTGATTTTATTTTGAAGTAGAACAGATGGATGTGAAGACATAATTCCTACACGGGGATCTGGAAGAATAAACCTATATGAAGCATCCAAAATGATTTGTTGTGAAGGGAAAGAAGGATCTAGTATGCAAGTTGAAAAAGTCCTTGTATGGTTTAAAACAATCACCAATGATGTGGTATAAACAATTTGATACTTATATGTTGGGACTTGGTTTCACAAGAAGAAAAGAGGATCATTGTGTGTAATTTAAATTATTTTGTGATCATTTGATTTATTTGGTCTTGTATGTGGATGACATGTTGCTGATAGGAAACAACAAGAAGATTATCCAGGATGTGAAAACTGAGTTGTCCTCTAAATTTGACATGAAGGATATTGTTGCTTCAAATTTCATTTTGGGTGTAGAAATTAAAAGAGATCGGAAAAAGTGGAAACTCTGGTTAAATCAAAGAAAATATGCCAAGAAAATATTGTAGAGGTTTAATATGCAGGAATGTAAAGCGATCAAGGTTCATATTCATGTTGGTGTAAAGTTATTTGCTGATCAGTGTCCCAAGACACATGAAGAGGAGGAGGACATGTCTTGTGTTCCATATGCGAGTGCAGTTGGCAGTTTGATGTATGAAATGGTCTATAACATACCAAACATTGCACATGCAATGGGAGTTTTGAGTAGGTATATGTCAAAACTAGGGAAGGATCATTGGACAACAATAAAAAGGGTTTTCAGGTATTTGCGTGACACTTCTAGCTATGGATTCTGCTACCAAGGAAGACTGGGATTGGACAGAGTGTTGGATATACATGGATTTGTGGATGCAGACTGGCTTGGAGATCTGGATCGTAGGATATCTACAAGTGGGTATGTGTTTAACATGTTTGGAGCAATAAGTTGGATGAACAAAAGACAGGTTGTAGTGGCACTTTCAACTACAAACACTGAATACATGGCAACCACTCATGCAAGTAAGGAAGCAATATGGTTATAAAGATTGTGTTCAGGTATTGGGTTGGTACATCAAGCTGTAAGGATAGATTGTGACAGTCAAAGTGAAATTGTTCTGGCAAAGAACCTGAATTATCATTCAAAGACAAAGAATATTGATATTCAATAAAACTTTGTGAGAGACATGGTTGAAGAAAATAAAATGTTGTTCATGAAGGTGGAAAATTTGAAGAATGTTGCAGATTCATTAACAAAATTTGTGAGCACTAAGAAGTTCTCTTGGTGTAGAGGATCCATGGGCATTTATTCCATGGATTGTTGACTATGTAACCCTATAACCCCTTGTATGCAAAGAAAACAACAAGTGGGAGAATGTTGGGTATGTTTTATATTATTTGCAAGAGTAGTAGTGTCTGCATTGCGTCAGGCACAAAGAGGGGTTTGAAGGGGGGTGCAGGTGTAGCGCCCCAGAGAATTTTTTTTTTCCTCAAGAAACGTGTCACATTGTTTCCTCGTTTTTCATGTTGCCTCGATTTTCATGTCCATTGTTGGGAAATTTTTCAACACATGGTTTTTTGCCAATGGTTTTCTATTTCTGGATAAGGAATTAGGGTTGTTGACTAATCCAAGTCATTGGATTAGGGTTTTGGATGCCGTTGGATCCTATATGTATATTTTATTGTAAACAATGTATCACCATGAATGAATATAGAATATGTTGGTTTTCCCGGTTTGGGTTTCCAGGGGAAAAATATCTATGTAATGTTTGTATTTTCCATTGTATCTTTTCTGTTCTTTTTCTGAAAATCTGTTTGCAGTAAATATTGTACAAGGTTAAAATATACAAATGTCGGGATTTCCTATTGCTTGGTTAACAATTTCTATTCATCATTCATCATTCACCATATTCCATATCTAATTCAGATGTGGAAAGGAAATTTTAGTAAATAATCCTGATGCATTTTGGCATAAAGCAATTCAACCTCCATAATGCACTATTGATAAGTTTCACATATAGAAAAGTCCATTGAAAAAATTAGATGTATAGTAAATAAGAAAAGAACCCATCAGTTTTTTCCGCGTAGCATATGAACCACATCATCTAGCAATAATATTTCTTAAGGTACAATTTGAAGAATGTCCATAGGAAAACTCTCTTGCCAAATTTGAACAATATGACATGGACATCTACTTTTTCTAGATTGTTAAATGACAAATAATGTCAATCGATAACTAGTATTGAAACTGTGAATATCACCAATGAAGTGCATGCATGCATAAGACATGGCTACCTGAGCACCAAATATACAACAATGAAAAGCATTGTATAAATACTCAATAATCACTACATTGAAAATGTCTTTCGATAACAAAATTTATGAAACATACTTCATTTCCACAATAATTCTATATCTAGCATTTGCGGAAACATGGAAGTTAGAAGGAAAGAGAATCTCACCAAGTCCGAGGATTCCTCACTTTTTCATTTGCAATCGTTCGACACTAGGGATTCTGACAAACAACCTAATTTTCATGATAATTGAGCCATTTATGGCACACAAATTTGCTTAAATTTTCAAAAAATAGAGGCTATTTAGCAACTGTGCAAAGTAAATGTTATGCATTTCTATGAGTTGTCCAATGCCTTCTATTAATAATCTCTCGTATCCGGTAACTATGTTAGATGTGAAAAGGAAATTTTAGTAAATATTCCCTATGCATGTAGCCTTAAAGCAATTGGACCTTCATAATGTGCTATTCATAACATTCATGTATATCAAAGTCCATTTAAAGAAACATATGTATAGAAGATACAATCTATAGAAGGTCGATGGACAAACTTGCTTGCTAAAATTAAAGAATATGACATGGACATTAACTTCATAGAAACTATCAGGTGACAAGGACTGCAAATGGATGACTGGTATTGGAGCTATAGACATTCACCATGCATACCATGTACTAACTCAATATGTAACCACATCCCAAAAAACTCATCATAAAAGGCCTCTTTACTTAGTGATTTTCCACCATGTGATGATTCTTTTGCTACTATATTATCTTCGCATATGGCACACACACATGCCCTAAAATTCACATTGTATATAGATCCAATACTTTTACAACATTGGTTCTAACAAGCCACATGATCTACAAAAAATTGAAGCTTATTTCACATGTTGATTTGGTGCGACTTACAAAAAAAGTGAATCCATTAGGAATAATCCCAAGTAAATGTCCCACTATTCTATGAGTTTCTTAATGGTTTCTAATTATGATTACATTTCTTCCAAAGATACTTCATATATGTGGAAATGACATCCTAGTAAATACATGTCATGTAGTTGGATTTAAAGAAAATTTTCCTTGGTAATCTATTATTCATAACATTCTCCTATGTCAGGTCGATTTAAAAAATAGTCATATGGAAAATAGAATAAGAACCCAACTCTTTTGTGGTGATACTGTCAATTTAGTAGCCAAAGACAACAAATTTTTTCACTAGTCTACCTCCTACAAGCGGTTCTTGAACAAGAGTGCAGAAGAAAAGAAAACATACAAACTCTGGACCATAGGGCTTGTCAATGCTGGTTGTGTACCTAAGGTTTTTGAATTCAAAGGTTACATCATCACATAGATGAATGATGTCTTCTAAGTAAAACCAAGATTGAAAATTGACCAGATCAATGAACCACAATTTTCCATTGTCTTTACTCTACAAAAAATTCTTAATTATCATTGAAAATCAATTAAAAAATCCAATAAGAATTTACAGACTATTAGAAAGAGATGATCAACCTTATAAATCATGTCAATAATCAATTCTTCTTATTCTTCCTTATTTCCACCTTTAGTAAGACCCTGCCGTCAACAGGAAGTTCTTAGCTTTTAAGTATTTCAGACTGAATGAAGTAGTGATGTAATCTCATTCTAGAGAAAGAGAAAACCTTATCAAAGTTTTTTTTTCCTCTATCTTTCTCTCTCTCTTCCTTGTCCCTTCAATTCTTCTTTTATTCTTCCAAAAGTAGTTTGAGTATTTAAAATACTTTTATTTAAGTAGAGACAACTCATAATTAAATATTAATAATAAATGATAAGGGTATAAAAAATATTAACTAATAGGTGGGGACCCCCTAGCAAATATTTGTTTAATTTTCAAAATATCCCCTCATTCCTCCATCAATAAAAAATGTGTCAATATCATCAAAACATCCATAAATATATATCCCAGTTAGATCCCATAAAATATTTTAAAAACACACTTGTGAATCCCAAATACCAAGTATATATACTCATGCATGCCCAAAATTGAATAAGCCAACAACCTATCAACATTATACTGTCTAAAACAACCGTTTTCCAAAAATGAGTGACTATCCAATAGTGAATCCAAAATAAATAACATCATAAAATGAGAAATCATATTTTTTATGTGAGGCAGTTTTCCTTTGTCTACTTTCCTTTGATTATGTTACCTTAAGAATCTGTGAATTTTCTTTAATAGACATTTTACCCTTAACTGTTGATGCTACTGGGTGCATCTCTTCAAAGGGGGTGTGTCCATCCTCATGTCCTGGGTGCAATGGATGTGAAGTGATTGAATGAGAGGATGCTTGAGACTAATTGAAGTCAAAAAAATGTGCAAGTTGTTTTCCTTTGTTAGGATTTGGTTCTTAGGATTTGAAAGTTTTGGGCAATGCATGAGAAGCAATAAAATTAGAAGGTTGAGCAGGTTTCTTAAGAGGAGGTGGTGGTGGCATTGATAAAGAAACTGTTTTCCATCCTCTAACATGAGGGGAAGGAGGATGTACAATATCATTCCAGCCATCATTGGCTGTGATCTCAGGTGGTAAAGACACATGTGGCTCAAATGGTACGCCAGAGTTGCTAGGTTGAGGGCTCGAGGGTGTATCATGTCCATGTGGAGGAGGAGGTTAGAAGGGTATTTTCCAAAATAAGTTTAAGAAACGAGTATGTAAGAGTTGATTAAAATCTTTTGAATCAACATAAAAATGAATTGAAAATCAAAGTCTTTTGTTTCCTCTCCAAAAATCATTTGTCCTTCTTCCTCAACCTATTTTTCATCTTCCATGGTTGCCTCTCCTGAAAAATCTCATTTATAAAGTATAAGGATAAATTAGAGTTTGTATACAATATCAAGTGAAACATTGAATACTATTTGCATTAACATAATTTTAGAATAGCTCTAACTCTATCAACAAATAGGCATGAATGCAACGAGGGATAAAAAGGGAAATGATAATTTTCAATACAAACTTTCATCTCTTCTTTGAAAAACTTCAACACTTCATAAAACTGGCTATTATTAAAAACATGGGAATTTCAATGTAATTGGGAATGTGAGGGGCTTTGTAATGTATGGAAAGTGAAATGAATGACGAGGAAAGTAATATCGCATGTTTAAAACCATAACGCATTCATCATCAACCATGTTCCAAAATCCAAATGTCTACCCATAATCATCTTGTAATACTCTACCAAACATTTCTGCTAACATATCCACTATCTAAAGGAATTTCTTATGTATCTGGGGAAGATATATGAATAAAATGAACATGGAATTTGGGAGCTGGGAATAATTAATGTAAAATGAGAATATGAGGGAATTTCCCTAAACATTTAATCATAACTTTTCAAAACAATCCAAAAAAGATAATCACCCTGGAATATATATCTTCAAATTGTGCCTTGGTCATAATTTTTATTGATCATAATATACCTCTGCTGTCAAAGATCCATATCAAATTGATAAAGAAAACACTTCTTATTTCACACAACATAGGGAAAAGGTGAAATTTTAAAATGATATATGCACTTTGGATTTAAGGAATGATGAATGAAAAATGGAGGTATGAAGGATTATGGTCCTGCATGCATAACTAGAAGAATATCAAGTCAAAAAATAATTTGGGTTATATTTCCTTTTAATTTGAATATTCATTCCCATAATTAATAACCAAATCTTGTTTGTACAAGATATCTAACAACCATCACTTTATCTTACAATAGCCATCTTATTGTATCAAATTTTTTATGGCATAATTATCCCCTTTTCTTTTATCATTTCCAGATAAGCTATAAAAATATTAAATCTTGAACCCTTCTTTCTCAATCAAATTTGCTGAGAAAATCTTAAAATATTACATGTATAGATCGAATGTAACTATCAAAACCCAAGCGAGCTCGAAACTAGGTCACATACCACACTTTGGAATTCCTCAATAATATATCAATCTTAACTAATGAGCATAACACCTTTTCTATATAAAACGAGATATCATCCAAGAAAAAAACATAAAGTTATCAACAACTTGTGTTAAGAAACATGATGCATTCCTTTTATACATAGGGTTTTTTAAAAACTTCAGAGTTTAGGAAATAAAACGATACAATCAAATGATTATCAAAATCGATGTGGTAGGGTTTTAAAATTGGACCAACCAACATCCATGGAACATAAAACCAAGTCGAATAGGGTTTTATAATGACCTTCAAAGTACAAGAGTTCAATATTGTGTGAAGTTACCCTTTTTGTTTCAAAACCATATCAACCTTTATTTTCTATCTATGAAAATGTGGATGTGACAGATTGCATAGAAAAATCATTTAATCTTGAGCTTCAAAGAAAACTTTGTTATGCATAGTACCAGACCCATATCCAACAACCAAAAACTTCCCATGCCTCAGAGTATAAAGAAACAACATTCATATTGTCAATGCAAATAAAACCCATGAAATAATAAATGCAGATAGAAACCATGACATAACAATTTTTAAGACATTCTTGCAATATGCAGTCAAGAAGAACCAGAGAAGGATTTAAAAACCTAGGTTTGAAACCCTTTCAAAAAAAATATGTACATAGGAAAACCCATGGGCCCCTATCCAAAAACTTAAATGTCCAAGAGTTTAAAAAAAGAGCTAGAGTGCAGATATTTATGAACAAGAGAAGGGGAGGAGTTAAATAGAGCCAAAATAAGATATGCATGATGAACTAATATAGTTTTGTCATGGTAATAACAAGCGGGGGTAAAAAATAGAGATATAAAACATGTATATTAATTTTGAAAAACAAATTACGAGATCAAGAATGCGAAGAGACCAAACATACTCACTACCAATCAAGCAGAGCTTATTCTAAAACCATTTGTTGAAAAAAAAGGGTGCATTTGATGAGTACAAACTAAGATAACATAACTTCTTTAATGCTTTCATCCTTCCGGAAAACAAGTCTCCAACCACCACTATAGTCGAATTGGGAACATGAGCATCACTTACCATATTAAAAAATAAAATGAAATGCCAAAACCCCCCAAAAAAGGTGGTATACCTTGATGCATGAATTCTCAGGTCCCATGTAGTGAATGCATGGGGCGTCACATTCCCAAAAAGTTAACTTTCCAATCCAATTCGGATTTCACTATTTCCATTATCCAATCACAAGTTTGAAACATTTCCAAGTATGCAACACTCACATGCCATATAACTTGTCAACTATGACATAACACTACCAACCAAAATGATGGCCCAACTTCATATCATCCTCGAAGTATAATAAAACCACATACATTACAAACAAATCTCGTGATAAGTATGCAATATGAGATGTGAGTGATTAAAACAAGGCTCAAGTGGAAACGCCGTATGATATCAATGCAAGCACATACAATATACCATATGCAATGTGATAAAAGAACTTCCAACCTTTTAATTTGAATGCCCCCCTCCCCCCCCTATATAGAACCAACAATTTTTATAGATAGATGCTGTGACTTTTGGAGTTATACACAAACTTTATATATCGTATACCATAAAACTCTACCATGCATACCTTTTCATAAGTGATCTTTCCCTATTTTTCAAATATATCATGTAACTTGAGATCAAATATTATGATAGATATTTGTTGAGATATGTCAGTCATAAGTGAAGTAACCTTTTAACTGTTTCATAACCTTTTGCAATCTTCACATAACATTTACACATAGAATGTATGTAAAATGGAGGGCAATTTTTATGAGTAAAACCCTTTTATTTTGTGCAATAAAACTCATAATCAATGTAATATGATTAACATGAAACATATAACATAACAAGCACATATATCCCAAGAATAATAATTAGAACATTAAATAGAGAGCATAAATATAAAATTGATAGCACCAAGAAATATTTGTTCACTTTTTTCTTTCGAGGGGGAAACCTCTAAAAGGAGTAGAGATTTATTACAATAATACTCAATACAAGTTTTCTCATACCTCCTACTCTTATTTATACTAATTCTATATTTTAAAGAACATTCTAGAGGAAGATATTTCTAGAAGTGAAAGCTTCTATTAGGTCTTCTTATATTGACTTGTTCACATTTATTTAATAAGACTTATTAACTAATGTCGACCTTTATTACATGGAAAATATATCATGCTAACTAATGAAAAACCAAGAGGGGTTAGGGTCGGATCCTAACATGCCCTCCCCATTCAAAATAAACTTTATCCTCAAGGTTGGAGATGCAAAAACTATTGTAGTATGGCAAATGGTTCCCAAGTTGCATCCTATGGAGACATGTCCTTCCATTTGATCAACACTTATTTGATAGTTCAACCACGAGATTATGGTTGCAGCCAAATGGATCATTCTTCATATAATTTAGGAAGGATGGTTTGAACCCTACAATTCTGACCCACAATTTTCTTCAAATAGGAAAGATGGAACACTAGATGTATTTTGAAGGTAGTTGGATGTGCAAGTTTGTAGGAAACTATACCAATACATTTGATAATTTGATAGGGGCCATAAAATTTGGGTTCCAACTTGTGGTAACCATGGGCTTTGAGCGATGATTGCTTGCAAGGTTGGAGTTTAAGTGCAATATTCCATATATAATATAGTATGAAAAACATAAATATTTAGCAAACAATGGAAGAACAACAATGATATATTCAGAACAATATCATAATAATACCAGAATAACAAAAAAAAAAAACACTTTTATTAATGATAACAATGTTCACTTGCCTCAGGGGGAAACCTCTAGCAGATCATAGATCTATTACAATAATATCCAAGACAAGAATATCCAATGCCTTCTACTCTTATTTATACTAATTCTACCTTCTAAGGAAACTTCTAGAGGAATATCTTTCTAGAAGTGAAAACTTCTAGACGAATATCTTTCTAGAAGCAAAAACTTCTATTAGGTCTTCTTACATTGACTTATTCTCCTTTATTTATTAGGCCTTATTAACTAATATCGGTTTTTATTACATATAAAACATATCCTACTAAGTAATTACCCATGGAAAGGGTTAGGATAAGATCCTAACATGCCCTCCCCCTTTAGAAGCAACCTTGTCCTCAAGTCTACAGGTGCAGAAACTATTGGAGTATGGCTGTTGGTTCCAGGTCGCATCCTTTGTTGATGTGTCCTTGCACTGGAGCAACACTTCCTTAATAGTTATGCCATGAAGCTGAAGTTCATGGTGATTGAAAATGACATCTGGTTGGAACCAAAGGGAGCCTTCTTCATCTGATTCCAGAAGGATAGTTTGGACCCTACATTTTTGTCCCACCACTTTCTTCAGAAAATAAACATGGAAAACCAGATGGATTTTGGAAGTAGTGGGAAGGGCGAATTTGTATGCCATTGAACCAATATGATTGAGGATTTGGTAGGCCCCATAAAAATTGGGTTCCAACTTGTGATGTCCCTGGGCTTTGAGAGATGTTTGCTTGTATGGTTGGAGCAGGAGAAACACCTAATCAGCTTCTTGAAAAACCTTTCTGAATGATATTGTTCCACCTTTTGCTTCATGCAATTTTGGGCCATGTGGATGTTATTCTTCAAATCCACGAGGGTGGTTGTGCGACCTTGTAGCATTGTATCAATAGATTGGACCTTTGATGTGCCAAGAAGATAGGTAGCGATTGTAGGTGGGCGTTGGCCATAGGCTACTTCATATGGGGTCATTTTAGTGACCATATAATACGAAGTATTGTACCACCATTCTGCCAAGGGAATCCATTGCACCCACTGGTGTTGTTTGTCCAAAGTAAAACACCTTAAGTAGGTTTCCAAACATTTGTTGACCACTTTGACCGTTTGGGGGTGATAGGTTGTGCTCATGCTCAGTTGGATGACCTGTAATGTAAACGACTCTTGCCAAAATGTGCTTATGAAAATAAAACAAATCTTGCCAAAATGTTCGTATGAAAGTGGTGTTACGATCATATACAATAGAAGTGGGCATGCCATGAAGCTTGAAAATCTGATCCAAGAAAACTTGTGCTAGGAGAATTGGTGTAAAAGGTGAGGTAAAACACAAAAGTGAGCATACCTTGAGGGGGTCTCTTAGACCCTAATAATCATCACATATATGTTATTAGACATTAAACTACATGACATGATAATATGTAATACTTAAATATATGTAATTAATGGTAAATGTAACTCTCTTAAACCCTAATAATCATCACATATCACATATATGTTATTAGACATTAAACTACATGACATGATAATATGTCATGATAATATGTAATAAGTAAATATATGTAACTAGTGGTAAATGTAACTAAAGAAAGCATAATATCTTAACCAAGATAGATTTGAATAGAGAGATATTTTCTTGGAATGCTAGTGGGAATAAAGAAAACATGATCTTGGAGGTGGTTCATAGATCGAGAGATAAGAAGACATTGATGGTTCGGCTAGATGGAGATATAAGAAGACATTTATAGTTGCGAAGAAGAGGAAGAAGACCTGCGAATTTCTAACGGATGCTCATGAATGCTCTCGAAAAAAATGTTGAGGAACGTGGATGCTGGTGATCGTATATACGTAAAATAATATACAAAGAGTTGATTTCTTGTGGATGTTGAACAAACAAACCTGCAAAGTTTACAAACAAACCTACAAAGAATGTTCATGGGGCTACTTGAGGATTGATCATGATGCTTGAATGTCAACGGGAAGAAGTAATAAAATCAACATGGTGATTATATCTGAAGAAGGCAAGCAGACGAATGTGGGAGAATTCATGGTGTTGATGCAAGAAAAAAACAAAAAAGGGAGTGATTGTCGATGAGAGATTATGCCCTGATATTAAAAAATTTCCATTAATTTTCCAATTAATTTTTACGCAAAGTCGACCAGGGAATGATGAAGAACCCCAGATATTGACGGCAACAGTGAGCCATTTCATCGGCCATGCAACAAGTTCTACAATTCGATTTGTGTCCACTAATGGTTATGGACGTCAATCAATGAGTTTGCATGTTGAAGTTTGATGAACGATGTATCATGGACATCGAATTGAAGTGGAACGAGAATTTGTGGGTCTTTAATTTATGGTCGACAGAGCCGACGCTGGTCGACGGAGCCGAAGCTGGTTTATAGAGTCATCTGAAGAAGACCGACCAAGTTATGATTCCTTGCAGATTATTCTCAAGCTGCTGGCATTACTTATCCCATCAACGACTATAGCATGGGATGCTTATAACGCTGAAAAACAGTTCTCGTAGAGTGTACCCTTGGAAGGAAGAGATCATAAGCATAGAAATTTATGACTAGTGCAAAATTGAAATTATGTCGACCCTGTCGACTGGTATCGATTGAATAAACCGTTGGTGGAATCAATATCCCAAATGTTGGTCGACGGAAGAAGGAAATCAACTCAGGCATGGGATTCACTTTACAATCCACAAAAGTAACCTCCAAAAATGTAAACATAAATAAAGTATAGGAGATAAAAAATATAAATAAGCTATTCACCATATAAATTATCAAAAACCATTAATTTACTGTGAGAGCTGTGAGAGCCAGTCAGCTTCTTCTCACTGCTTGCTGACTTTACTTCTTTGTTTGTTGAGTGGGCCTTATTAGTGTGTGGTTGATTGGAAGCATGAGGATGAACTTCACTGGGAGTTGGAGATAGTTCATTCATTTGCTGGGCATGGGAGGTGACTGAGTTAAGTGTGTGGTTGATTGGAAGCATGAGGATGAACTTCACTGGGAGTTGGAGATAGTTCATTCATTTGCTGGGCATGGGAGGTGACTGAGTTAAGGGAATCATTAGTTGACTTAGAATGAGTGACCATTTTTTTTCCTTTGCTTGACATAGGCTCACGGATGGATTTCTTGAGTCTTTTTCTTTCATGTGAGGACTTAACAAGGCTCACGGATGGATTTCTTGAGTCTTTTTYTTTCATGTGAGGACTTAACAAGGGATGCAATATAATCAATCTGATGGGAATGTTGGTTGAGTGGAGGTGGAAGAGGAAATGGTAATGAAAGTGTGGGCCATCCATTATGATGAACTACATGTTGGTGAACAACATCCTRCCAACCATTAATTATAACGACCTATAATTGTAGGGACATTGAGCTTGAACACGAACATTTGAAAGACTTGGGTGAGGTTGATAAGRAGGCCTTTATGGTATAGGATGTGGATGAAACACTCCTTGAAATACTAAGTTAAAAAAACCTAACTTGAAATAGTTGATTCAATTATTTAGGATCAATATCAAAATGAATTGAAAACCTGTATCTCATGTGACCTCTATGCCAAAAATTATTTTTGCCATCACCTCTTCTATTTAAAATTAGATCAGTATATGCAACAAAAAAGACTAATCAACAATAATTTTCTTTTCCTAAAGATAAACTTAAAACATGGACTCTTATCAATTCACACACTAGCATGCATGAAATCAATCTATTATTACTCTACATGTATCAATAATATTCATTCTTGTAACTTACATCCACAATTGTCATATCTAGAAAAGGGAAATTCAATGATATTTAGGATATGATTGAATTGGTAACGAATGAAAAGTGATATTTATAAAAGGGAACAATAATTACTATTTTAAAAAATAATTATTTAAAAAAAATATTAGTTTTTAACCCAGATCACTTTTGTAATCATATCATATTCCATACTTTACTATAGATTTCATTAATACTCTCACTCTTTAATCTTTTCAAATTAGAGAGCTTCTATGCAATTATATTTTCTTTTAAAACATAACATGGGAATAATAATAAAATGATTTGGGAAAAATGAGGGCTGTAAAGTGAAATCATGGAAGGGAAATGAAAATGATTGATGTTTCTTTCTCATACAACTTATTATATCAGCAATCGTCAACTAATGTAAACAATTATGGGCCTCAAAATAAAACCCTATAATTATTTTCCTTTTGATTTCTTGGAGTTCAATAAATTAACAAATG
>JASDQU010738488.1:135591-148482 GCA_032191745.1 Picea mariana | reverse complement strand
TATAGATGTTTACAAAACTGGACTGTAACAAAGTCCCAGTTCTCTCAATCTCTCTCTCTCAGAACTATTCTACCTCCTCAGGCCTCCCTACCCATACCTCTCTTCATTCTCTACCTATTTTACTTATGAAATCTTTTACAATATCTCCTTACAAAAGAGGGGCTCTGCAAGCTCATCCTCTCTCACCTAACCTCATCTATTACATTGATGTTTTCATAAATTTTCACCCAAACCTGACCACGATCTGGGCCTGCTACAAGAAACCTTTTAAATGAAATCCAACCACTACCTGTACAAAGGCATGGCTTGACATTTACATGATTTCTTTGTGTTGGCATATCTCTTGTTTTTTCCAACCGTTCCTCTGGTTGGTATGATCCTCTATCTGCTTCCAACTTGACCTGTTGGATGTGAAATCTTTTCACCATTACCCTTCTATCTAGGGCTTCCAGTTCTTCATGCAACTCAACAAAGTGTATGCTATCTACTTTCTCTTCTACTGCAAGCTCCAATGTTGCAGTCATTTCTTGTTCAGCTTCCTAGCCTAAAATTTTGAGCAATTCGAATGAATGCCCTTCTCCTTTTGTTGGGGCAGATGTTAGTGTCTGCTCCTTCTCCTATTCTTCTATGACAGTCACCACTGGCTATCCTTCTTCTTCCATTTCACTTTCATCATGTGCACTGGCCTCTACTTGGCTGTTCGGTAGGAATAACTTGATCCCTCCAATAATCAGAATGCTTCTCTGATCCTCTTTCTAGATGGTGAAATTTTTTAAGTTGTCATCATATTCATTCACATAGTCTATAATTCCACATGAATCTCCATCTATCATCCCTCCTCACTGACATGAAATCACTTCTGAGCTCTTGAGACTTTCGGATAGTCCCATTTCTTTCTCCTTGCTCACCAGAAAATTTGGGAATTTTTTGTTGCCCACCTAGCAGTCTATGAGATCAAATGATCCCATCTCATTTCCCTCTTGGAAATATTAACTTTCGGCACTACTCCCCTGGAATTATTTGATACCTCCACCTGGTCTCTTTCCATTGCCCACCTAGAAACTTGAAATTCCATTTCTTCCCACTTGGCAGTTTGCGAGATCTTCATCTGACCTCTTCTCCTCCTCGTTGTTGAGATTTCTCCCAGTCTCTGGTTCACAAATGTGAATTAGTTCCTCTTCTGTGTCACTGAGGTTTTCAGTATGCCTCATCCACCTTCTCATCAGCCTTCACTTTCCTCTGGCCAACAATTCCCTTACTGGCCATTTCACCTTCTTCTTCATGGGCCGTTCATACAACCATTTCGCTTTTTGATTTTGCTGCATTTTAAATGCAAGCTTCTCCATTTGTTCTTTATCTGATTGAACTTCATATCCACCCCTAGATTGCATTTATCCTTATGATATTCTCTTCGACCACTTCCATGGATTTCAATAGCCATTTCTCCTTCTACCTGCCCTCCTAGAAAGTCTATGGATTACTCTACATCAACGATCATCTCCATCTTCTCTCATAGCTCACCTGGCTGTTTAAATTTCTGCTTCTACTATGCGTGCAATAACTTCTCACAGAGAATCAATACTCTATCTACCTTCACCTGTTTTCCATAGGAAAACTCCCATTTTTGATACCACTTGATGTTATCAGGGTATCTCCTTTCACCATCTCACCTGTCTGTTGTCTGCAAAAAAAATTCGGCTTTCTCCAATTTCTCTTTTTCTTGAAATCTACAGATGAAGAATTTAGCTCTGATACCATTTGATGGTGTGTATCAGAGTATACCCTCTCTCTGCTCTCCACTACAGAAATAAACAATCTGAGCTCTTATACCACCTGATGGTATCAAACTATCTCTTCTTTATTGTCTTCTCTCCTCGGCCTACATAAATCAATTATGCAAAAAGGCTCTGATACCACTTGATGTAGCCTGTTCAAATCAACGATTGTTGTTGACTCCGCCTTTCTGGCCTTCAAGAGTTTCAACTCTCAAACTCCACTCTCCTCTATATGGAAATCTCTCGGAGTGGAAGATCTGTTGCCACCTCTCCCCTTGAATCTACGAGCAGGATCTCCTCTGTGAGTCTAGCCTTTAGGAATCTTGATTCTCAACCTTGACAATCTCCCTTTGCTAAGCTCCTCCTTCGCATATGATCCTGGATGATGTCCTCACATGACCATGAAGCCTCCTGCTAAATCTCATGCACCTCCAAACCCTAAAATGTTGTGGGACTGTCGATCTCCCGATCTTGATGGTACCCTGGATTGATGGTTCATACCTATCCTCCCCAAATCTACAGACCAGATCTCTTCGCGATTTCAGACTTCGGGATTTTGAAGTCTCAAACCTTCGCTACCTCTGTGTGGAAACCTTTCGGAATGAAAGATCTTATGACACCTGTCCCTTTAAATGTGCATCCAGGATCTCCTTATTGGGCCCGAGATATGATCATTTTCATGACGGTTATTAAACACTTTTGCCGTATGTATATATGTGTTTTTCATCTTTTTGAAGGATCTTTTTGGAGAATTTGAAGATAAAATGGTATGATCGGCATAAGGTACGTGTAATTCATGTTTAATGATTAAATCAAGTGTAATTCATCATGTTCTATGATTTACAAGAGTTAGTTTGTGTTTTTCTGGTGTTACAGGGAAAAATGCACCATGTTTCTAGTTCCGACACTTTATCCGGCACTCGATCCGACACTCATTCTAGCACCGAGTATTGCACAAAAACGCAAGGCAAGTTGGTGGTTATGGCACTGGAAGGTAGTGATGGAAAAATCGGGCACATGGGTTTTCTTCATGATCACCCCCTCTAGCTACTAAGCTCAAGACAACTTGATTTCAGTTGTCCAAAGAAGGCGATTATTGGCTCACTCAGTTTCGGCAGTTAGGGCACCATTAATGAAATTTACCAATTTTAGAAGCGGTTTGAACCTCACGTGGTCGACCACTTGGTCTATAAATCTTATAAATACCACCGTGGTGGTTATACAATAGCTAAGGAGCAATAGACAAAGTAGAGGATAGAGATAAAATGTTTTCTTTTGTTTTTGCATTTTTCAATTGCCAGAATTGTATAAGAATGCGTTTTTCAAGTTTTAATGGTGAAATCATTTTGCTGAGCTCGTGGTGTGCGTTTAAGAGGTGACCACAACTTGCTGGGGGCCCACCAACAATTTGGTAACTGTTCTCTGTGTTATTTATGCATTTCATAGCTTAGATGTTTCTTTATTTCCTGTACATGAACTATTCCTTCATTTCTTTAATTTGTTGTTGTAGTTTAACTGTTTTAATTCTCTTTTGTAGGTTAGTATGTAGGCTTTTTGTTAATATGCATTGATTTTATAATTAGGAATGAGTTTTCAAACTCATACACTAACCCCACATGCATTTATATGTTAGATTATGCTTTGATTTATGATTGTAGAATCTAGTTTAAAATAGAGTTTGAGATAGAATAGAACATAAATTTGAGTTTGTGTTTTCTTTAATGAGGTTTTGGTGGATGGATAGTCACTAGTCTTTAGTTTTCAATTCTAGTTTGTGGATCTAGTTGCCATTTAGTTTTATTTATTTAATTCATCATTTAGTTGCTTATTTGCTTTCTTGTCATATGCTGAAATAGTCTTTAAATTCTGTTTATGAGTATTTTTTCCTTTTTGCAATTTTAATTATTAAGATAGAGCTAGTTTAGTTTATGTTAGGCAATTTATTTCTTAGATTTAGATTGCAATTTCAAGTTGTAGTTAATGACTGAATTTAGTATAGCATAAGTTTGCTTATATTAGTATAGAATGCATTTGAATTTCGTAGATTAGAAAACAATTTCTTGTTTTCATAGAAGAGATAGTTTCCTTTACTACTTTCAATAGAATAGATTTCCTTTCATGCATTGCATTGAGCATTTAGATTTCCTTTCACGCATTAGAAATAGTTTTGCATTAGGCATTTAGTTCACTTGCCTCTTAGGCTAGATAGTTGTTCAATGAGAAGTTTTGCTTGCAGTAGTTAGTTGCTTTTTCTTATTTGTCTTTTTCTTTCGTAGGTTAGTTAGTTGCCTTTGCTTACTTGTCTTTTTCTTTAGTAGGTTAGTTAGGCGTCTTTGCTTACTTGTCTATTTGCTTTAATAGGTTAGATAGGTGCTTTTTCTTACTTGCTTATTTATTTTCTTTCATAGGGTAGTTGCTCCTTGGATGTAGGTTGGCAAGTTAAAGAAGTTTGCTTTTGTCATTTTCTTATTATGCTTAGTGGTTTTCTTTTGCTTATTGTTGAACTAGTTTGCTTTACATAGGGTTTTACTCGCTTTCTTAGGAACCATCCATCGATCCTTGGCCCAAAAGTACTTAGGTTATATAGTTTCATTTTGCTTAGTAGGGTTTCCTCATTAGATAGATTTGCTTGAGTAGATTAGCCTTAGATATTTGCTTTCCTTAGTTAGACTATACTCCTAACAACCTTTTACCTTTGGCATATATTTTGCTACAACTCTAAGTTTACTTACCCCGGGTTGACAAGTTAATTGAGGGTAGTTTAGTGTCTTTTTTAGTACATATAAATCATGTAACATTTTGGTGCCGTTGTCGGGGAGTTGTCTCAAGGTAAGAAGTAGTTAGGAAATAGATCATCCTTAGACCTTAGCATTAGCTTGGTGGTGAGGGAACTTTAAGATGAGAGGTAAGAACCTGCGCATCTGCTATAGTAGGTTCCCCCAAACCCAATGGTAGTTTTTCTTTTTCTTTTTGTTTTCTTTCATAAATAGGCCTATAAACCAAATGGTAGTTTTTTCTTTTGTTTTTGATTTCTTTTTATGAATAGGCCTAGAGACCCACAAGGTAGATACATTAAATCTAAATCAGACCTTTCAGACAAGGTTCCTTCCGATCTCTTTGGGGAAAGGAACATTCCACTCTTAAGCTCCGCAAAACAATACCGAAAAATAGGAGCTATCTCAACCCAAAGAGCTAAAGCAATCTCTAAAAGAGACTAAAACAAGGAGCACTATAGAACAAAAAATTGAAGCAGTAGTAGTATTGGGACAGGAGGCAAGACCACTTGAGCCTTCCACATAACCAAAAAATAAAACCTTTGCTTTTACACTACCATCAGGAGATCCTAACTTTTTGGACATCATCTTTGTGTGAACCAAGTTTTATCAAATGGCAAGATGAACTCAGAAGAAACCATTAGCTTGAGGGAACTTTCTCAAATCCTAGCAGTAGCCGGGATTTCTTCTTTTCAAGAAGAACATATTTTGGCAGCAACCAAAGAACTTGTCTACCTCTCCGGAAATATTAGAAGATTCAAGGTCCTATGAGATACAAAATGATTTTCCTTGCAAAAATGCGAAGGAAGTTGAAAAATTATGGACTACATCCAATAGAGAGCAATCATTAAGACCTAATATTGAGGAGTTCTCAATAGATCCTTCATGTACTTCAGAAATCAATCATCGAGAAGAAGAGAATCTGCATAGCATGATGAAGGAGAGCATAGAAATTACTGTTGATGAACATCAAGATTACATTGAAATTTGGTTTCAAGAGGTCATCAAGCCACAATACTATTCTCTTCTTCAACACCTTATGTTGCCAAAACAAGTAGGTTGCTTGGTTTTTCATATCCAGGTAATCACTGTGGTAAATTTTTCATATATGGATATGAGTATGTTTCTTATCTTGCTTCGCACATGGCTACATTGGAAGAGTTCTTACACTGGAATAAATATTTTCCCTTTCTTTTTAGGTAGGGTAGGATAGTAAATAAAAGCTGTATGTTGTTAGTGTAGCTTAGAAGTCTAATGCAACCTCATTTTACATTTTCTTTTAATAAAACAACTATGAGATACATGTTCCTATGACTTGATCTCATTGATCTCCTTAGTTTATTATATTTTAGAGTGTGGATTTTGCAAACAATTTTAGAGATCTTTGTAGGTATTTATATCACCAAGGGTAGACAATTCCAAGGAAATAGAAAAGAAGGATTTTCTTCAAAAACATTGTTACACTTGGACCTTGTTGTCTGCTAAGCATCAAATGAATAATGACTTGTTGTAGTTAGCCATGTTTTTGCAAATATTTTCATCTTCTTGTTCTTGAGGCATATTAAGAAGCAATTTCTCTTGAACACCTTCACCACTATATAAGGAAGTGACACCGTAACCATCAAGCCTAGATGTCTCTCCTACAATTTTTCCAAGAAACCTAAGTAAGTGAGTCAAGTGTCTTTATCAAAGAGTAACAAGGAGGTCTAATTAGCAGTTAGTCATGGAAACATCACAATAATTACAAAAGAAGAAAGTGAGTTGAGCCTAGAGATGCCTTTTTGTTCTTTTTCAATGGTACCATCCACTACACACTAAATAGCTTGACTATATCATATCTTTAGATAGGCCACGTCTACTTAAGTACCCCTTACATCGGGAAAATCACTAATAATATAATGGAAAGTCATCCTCTAACATAAATACCATCCCAATTAAAAAAAAAATTGAGAAAGAAAAAGTTGTTTTCAGAGCTGTCCCCCCATCTTCTTGCATAAAGCAATCTTATACTAAAATTTTAAAAAGATGGAGGGCTAGTCTCTGAGGGTTTAAGAGGCTAACCCATCGGGATACTGAACAGGTCTGTTGGCAGCAGGTACCGGCCTATGGTATGACTAGGTAAACCCACCAGGGTATCGAACAGGCTTGCTGGCAGCGGGGCATTCTACCTAGCGAGGATGGTAATCTAACAAAAAAATAAATAATAAATTTTAACTTGTCCTGATGTACGACATTACCTGCAGACAAAGATGACATGAAGTATGTGTGTTTAAGCTAAGGTTAATGATATCCATAAAATTTCCATTGGTAAATAGCTCTAAGACTATCTTGAAACTCTCTTGCCTACCTCTTCTTATCTATATATAGGATCTCTTATCCTATAGGTGGGGCCATCTCCTAACTGTCTGGTCAGAACAATTTTTGAAATTTATTTCTACACTTCACATATTATAAATCTTCGACTATTGGGGGAACTGAATGGTTTCCTATACTTTTGATTGTGGGGTGTCACAATACTTAGGTGTGGGGGAGGGGTTCATGAGCTGACAAATGATTATTGCCTGGAGAAATAAGTCTTCACAAGAATTTTTTGTATTATTACCATGATACAGGTTATTACATTGATAGTCATGTTATTTTTGAAATGCTTAACTCATGTGTGCTATAAACTACTGAACACACACTTAACATACCACTCTTTATCGGTTTATCTTCCATTACATGATGCATATTTTAGGTTTGACAATACATGTTTTATGCTTGCTATAACCTGTCCATTGTAGGTTTTGACATTACATGTTCTATGCAAGTGGATTGAGTGAGCATGGTGGAAAAATCAACAACAATGGAACATTCTTAGTCTGCCTCAACTCCTATTCACTGTGTTCATGGCCTCTGAGGAATCAATTTCCTCATCCACAAAGCTCCCAAGAGTTGGAGACCGCTGATTTAAACACCACCAATTTCCAAGAGAAAGCTATAGCAGGGTTTTCAAAACCGCATTTCCGAACATCTCTGGAGCTAAGGGATACTCCAAGGAGTGGATAAAAGAGGAGCTAATCAACCCTCTCATAGTCATCACAAACTTGATTACATGTGAAGGTAGATATTTCATCTTTAAAGCCTGTCAATTTCGATTATTATCTCACTTTCAATTCAATAATCCATTGTAACTTTCCCTTTTACTTCTTCAAGAGTCTTGAGAAGATGTCTTCTCAAGTGAGGAAACATGTAACCAATCCCCATAACAACCTATTTCACCACGACCTTATCAAATTACTTGTCTTATCCAAGTTGGAAAAATAGGAGAAAACGTGGGATGAGTTCATTTACCAATTTGCAAACCCTCATCTTACAATCAAGACTAGAAAGAAGACACTTGATCTAGGAACTGTTAGTCCACCCAAACCCTCATGCTCAAGCTATTCCTTTATCGGAGAAACTTGTTGATACCCCTACAGCCTCATCGGGAAAAAAGACCAAGAAGCCTATTGCTAATTCATGGCACAAGGATGTTCCATATCTTCGGTCTGAGGGGAGTTTTCTTGAGATAAAAATTCTAAGCATTTCCCATTTGTATAGCAAACCCACCAGAAGAGGAAGTAGGATTTCTATCAAAATTCTGTCATACTATCTTTTTACAAAGTCTTGGGATATTATATCAGCAATTTTTTGTATTGGTATGATAAATTATATACTTCTGACATCATTGTGCGTTTTATAAGCTCCTGTGCATTTTTATGTTTATTCTATAGAAGACTGCTTATACTTAACTACTCTTTGTGACAAATACATAACAATTAATATTGCTAAATACTCACTGTCATCTGTATTCCAAGCTTATGAAAAGAGGACAAGTTGTTTGAATTGTTACATATTAATGACAGACAATAACAATTCTCCTGTTCACCATGCCTACCCGTTCAAACCAATACTTTTGTTAGTATTTGTCAGTTCTGTCAGTCACCAATGATCAAATTTACTTTTTCATGTGATTGATAGGATTATTAGGTCAAATTGTTATGTTTTCAAAATAAAATTCTCAAATAAATTTTGACATATATTGGTTGTAAAATTGTCATTGGTATGTATATGTGTATATGTGTCAATACTACTCCCTCCACTCATTCAGGGTCATAAATCTTCATCGTGGTCATATCATCATTCCTTGTCATAAATTTTCAAATAATTGTCTTTGTCAAAGTTCTACTTCAAAATTTGTTTCTGAATTGAGGAAGATGAATTTGACAAAAGTGAAAGAGGTTTTTGTAAATAATAGACCAAGAAACAAAAACCTCCTTCATTTTATGCACATGTTTTATCATTTGAGAGAAATTCCCCAAATACAGTCACTATAGGAGGGTTTTCCGCACATTTGGACAATTTAACTTCAAGTCCATGTTTCAGAGGTTTGGAGAAGTTATTTGAAGTTATTGTTGGTTCCATTGTGTAGCCTACATCATAAAATTTCCACCCATACCACTTTCAGCCAAAAATTCCTCTGGGAAGGCCTCCAAAATTCCTATCAAAGATCACACTGCGTTTCTGCTAAGAGCACGCTGCGCTTCTGCAAGTTTTGAGTAACCAACTTCAAGCTAGGATTATGAACAAATGGGAAATTAATTTTGAAACATGGAAGAGGTTTTTGTTCATAACATACCAAAATACAATAACCTCTCTCATTTTTTGAATATACTTTATGGTTTGCGATATATTCTATCATCTTAGAGGCATATACTTTCAGAAAATAAAACACTCTATTTTTCCTATTTTAGTCATATTTTTGTTTCATGTTTTCCTAACAACTGGAAGTGACGTTTTGGAAACCAAGAGAGGTTTTTACCAAGTACCTATTGAAAAAAAATAACCTCTCTCATTTTATAAATATACATTATGGTTTTGTATATATTCAATTCTCTTAGAGGCCTAGTGTTTCAGGAAATAAAATACTCTGTTTTTCCTGTTTTATACATGTTTTATTTTCGTGATTTCCTAACAACTGAAAGTTAATTTTTGAAAACCTAGAGAGGTTTTTGTCAAGAACATATTCAAAAAAAAAAAAAATCTCTCCATTTTTACACAGTTTTTACTTTCTTGTAGTTACAGGTGTCACTTTGATACCTATTTTTTAGAAATTTGCCAGGCCATAATTGTTGCGTTTATGGAAGTCACTTTTGGAACTAATTTTGCAAAGGTAAAATTGTTATTTTTCATGGTTTAAAGGATAAAGGGTATAATATACATTGAAAGGCTTCCTCACATGTCATCAGTAGCCTCCAAAAACTCCAAACCCTCCAGTTCAAACTTAGAGAGCATGAAACATTGAGTTATCATTTACACCATGATAACGTTGTCCTACAAGCCAAGATGAATTCTCTATAGCATTAGGTTGATGATATTAAATGTCACCAATAATAGTCTCTGGATGCAATTGAAACATCACAAAAATCCTAAGTCAAAAATCCCCCGGGCAAGAGGGAGAAGCTTCTAAAGCTAATCCACCCCCTCCTTCACAAGTTTAGTCATAAACTGCAATTTCTTTTTTGTTTGCTGTGGGACCTACAAAATATTAGGTGTGGGGGTAATGTTGGGCCCGAGATGTGATCATTTTCATGATGGTTATTATGCACTTTTTCCATATGTATCTATGTGTTTTTCATCTTTTTGAAGGATCTTTTTGGAGAATTTGATGATAAAATGGTATGATCGGCATAAGGTACGTGCAATTCATGTTTACTGATTAAATCAAGTGTAATTCATCATGTTCTATGATTTCCAAGAGTTAATTCATGTTTTTCTATTGTTACAGGGAAAAATGAACCATGTTTCTAGTTCCGACACTTGATCCGTCACTCGATTCGGCACTCGTTCCGGCACCCAGTATTGCACAAAAACACAAGGCGAGATGGCGGTTATGGCATTGGCGGCCAGTGATGGACAAATCAGGAACATGGGTTTTCTTCATGATTGCCCCCTCCAACTACTAAGCTCAAGACAACTCGATTTCAATTGTCCAAAGAAGACGATTATTGGCTCACTCAGTTTCGGCAGTTAGGGCACCATTAATGGAATTTACCAATTTTAGAAGCGGTTCGAACCTCCTGTGGTCGACCACTTGGTCTGTAAATCTTATAAATACCATTGTGGTGGTCATACAATAGCTAAGGAGCAATAGACGAAGTAGAGGATAGAGATAAAAACGTTTTCTTTTGTTTTTGCATTTTCAATTGCCAAAATTGTATAAGACTACATTTTTCAAGTTTTAATGGTGAAATCATTTTGCTGAGCTCGTGGTGTGCATTTGAGAGGTGACCAGGACTTGGTGGGGGGCCCACCAACAGTCTGGTAATTGTTCTATGTGTTATTTATGCATTTCATAGCTTAGATGTCTCTTTATTTCCTGTACATGAAGTGTTCCTTCATTTCTATAATTTGCTGTTGTAGTTTAACTATTTTAATTCTCTTTTGTAGGTTAGTATGGAGGCTTTTTGTTAATATGCATTGATTTTATAATTAGGAACGAGTTTGCAAACTCATACACTAACCCCACATGCATTTATATGTTAGATTATGCTTTGATTTATGAATGTAGAATCTAGTTTAAAACAAAGTTTGAGATAGAATAGAACAAAAATTTGAGTTTATGTTTTCTTAACAAGGTTTCAGTGGATGGACAGTCATTAGTCTTTAGTTTTCAATTCTAGTTTGCTGATCTAGTTGCCATTTAGTTTTATTTATTTAATTTGTCATTTATTGCTTATTTTCTTTCTTGTCATATGCTGAAATAGTCTTTAAATTCTGTTTATCAGTATTTTTTCCTTTTTGCAATTTGAATTATTAAGATAGAGCTAGTTTAGTTTATGCTATGCAATTTCTTTCTTAGATTTTCATCAGGGGATCAAATTTTGCTCAAAAATTAAAAGTGCTCGGAATTGCTTCAAATCGAACGAGAGCGTAGGCCTCGTCATTGTGAACCCAACACAACTCATTTCGTCTCAAACGGACGTTGGGAGCGAGAGATATTGCAATCTGTTCGAATCGTCAAACAGGTAAAAAAAGGACATTGACTGTGCAGTCCGTACAGACTGACGTGGCAGGGCCGTACGACTGTACGCTGATGTGGCATGTGATGATGTGGCAATTTCTGATTGGCAAATGTGGTCGAATTAGGATATGACACGTGGCATCATTTTTGGTCAATGGTATGGTGCCACGTGGCCCAGTCATGGGCTGCCACGTGGCACTGGTATATTGGTTGTTTGACCAAAATATATTGGAGTCTGTGGGGTTCGAACCCCAGACCTCTCCACCATGTAAAGCCTTCACAAAGTCCTCCCGACCAACGTACCACAACTTGTTCCTTATTGTATATATGGATTGATATATATTTAACTTTATGTTGTGTAATAATTAGTGCAGGGTTCGGGCCGGGGCTTGGCCCCGTCCCGCGGTCATATTGTTTATACATGTAACCATACCATATTGCGTGGGAGTTATGTTTTGAATGGAGCCCCGGTTGCATGGTTTCATGTATATGACCATACCCTCCGTGAAATGGTGTGCGCGAGATTTATGTTGTCAAATGGTTTAAGCCACGGTTCTTGGGTGCCATTACATGTGACCATGACCGAGAGCGCGTGTAACGGTTGGTACAGTTGCAAACGGTAAGCCCTTTTTACAAATGCGCAAGGTCATATGACCTTCATGTGCCCGAGTGCTAGGCGGTTAGGGGCTGGCGCGCCCATAACCGTCCTATAGTTCGCACCATTAGCGCGGTTGCATTCGGTGCCAGGTTTTTGCACTTAAATAAGAGTGTGTGCTAGGGTCATGAGACAAGGGTGAARTTTATAGATGTAGAGACAACAAGCTTGAAGGAGGGACTTCCAAGAAGCATAACTTCTTCGTTTTTTGGCCAAATGAGGTGCCGAAAAAGCCCATCTAGGGGTTTTTGGACGCTCCGAAGCCATTGGAGCAGTCTGTTGGTCAATTTGAGCATTGTAAAGCACATTTTTGAGCACTTTGAGAAATTAATAATAATGATCCATTGGAAGCTGGACCAGGAGATGTAGCCCAAGAGAGGGGTGAACTCCTTTATCAATTGCTGTGTTTATGTGCTTATGTTCATTGATTATGCTGCTATTTATTTGTGTCTTGAATGAGTAATCCTTTAATTAATGTGTTGCAAAGTTGATCCATTTTCTTTTAACACATAAACTTTACTTGCAAATAATTTCAAGATTTCAAGTCTTCTTCATTTTTAGATCAAGTTGGTATCAGAGCACTGGTTTTTGAAGACTTGATTGTTTGCAAGTGTTTTGTTTCTGATTCTTACAAGGTTGAAA